>KZ807260.1:634486-656271 GCA_000696205.2 Oncopeltus fasciatus | reverse complement strand
GTTTTTTTTTATCAATTTTGTACTTAAAATATTCTAAAAGAAACATAACAATATTGTTTTTTGTACTTTCACTTTTCACGTATAGTATAACTACTCTTTAAGATTAAGTGCTGTATATCTCAAAAACCAGAGCTAATAAAATTTTTTCAATGTTATTTTCGTTTTTATCACCCCAAAATTAGTTGAAATAGACTAATTTAGTGTAGGAAACATTCAAAAAATATTTTTTGTTGTGCAGTGTAATCATTCAGTTACTCTTTCCTATACAAAATATATTTTTATTACTACTATTCTTACATCGACAAGTTTAATCTCTTACCAACTTGTATTACTCATATAAGGGTAAACTATTCAGAATTCTACCTTTCTACCTAAAGATTATCCCAACGATTACGCAAAAAAAAAAAACCTATGCAATAAATCAAATTTGTTCTTTATCCTGTAGTCTGATTAATGATAACAATTATTTTCAATGTTGGAAGTCGTTGTAAATATGAGAATTATAAATGAAATTTCTATGAAATCATTTCTGATTTCTTACAAATTGAGATAAATATATAATTAGAGATGGAATTAGTAAATTATCATCTTCCATATTTTATGAAGACCTCGTCTGTCATCCGTACTATCCGATCGGATTCGGTCAGAACTACATTCAAACCATTAATAATTCTGTATTTGTATCAAACTGAAACCCTCGAGATGAGATTGTAGCGCTACCTAGTGACCATTGGTTCATTTAGAACCCAACAGTAGATATTTTAATGTGTTTTGTGGCTCCCCCCACTTAGCTAAAAAAAAAATCAGCAAAAATCAATAATTTTTGCCTATATTTCGTAAAGTAACTAACTAAGCGATCTAAATAAAAAAAGACAAAATGATTTGATGTGTGTGTGTGTGTGTGTGTGTGTGTGTTTGTATACACACAAATACTCATTGTATTTTTTTCTTTTCATGTGCTCACTTTACTCTTAATAAAATACTTAACTTTTACGTGGGAATAATGCGATAAGGAGAACTTTCGCCAAATTGAGGTCTTTGTACCTTTTTTTTAATTTACGTTTTAACCTTTGACCTTTGATCCATAGGCAGGTCATGTCTTAACATGAATTATGATAGGGACTTGTATGGAATCGAGGGATGTGTTAATTAGCATATTCCGTCTAAAAATACTGTTATGACGCAAGTGGTGCGTCAACGAGCGAACTTCTTTAGAATGTTACAGGTTTAGTCTTTTTGATATTTTTCTGTCTTATAGGTATCATGTGGGATTTGTGTGTAATTTTGTACTTCATCGACGTATGATGTAGAGAATACGTAAATGAGCGGATTTCCCCAAAATATGCTTTGCGGGTTTAGAACTTTTGATATTTTTCTTAGTCTTATAGGTCCCATGTGGGATTTGTGTGTAATTTTGTACTTCATCGACGTATGATGTAGAGGATACGTAAATAAGCGGATTTCCCAAAAATATGCTTTGCGGGTTTAGAACTTTTGATATTTTTCTTAGTCTTATAGGTCCCATGTGAGATTTGTGTGTGTTTATGTAATTATTTGACGTATGATGTAGAGGATACGTAAATGAGCGGAACTCCCCAAAATATGCTAAGCGGATTTAGAATTTCATAATATTTTATTGAAATACAGGATTTTTATGTAATTTTGTAATTATTTGACGTACGATGTATAGAATACGTAAGTGAGCGGATTTCCTCAAAATATGCGTTGAGGGTCTAGTATTTTTGCAGAATTTTTTCTTACTATAGGTTCTTTTATGGGCTTTTGTCATCTATATGACCGTGCGTCAAGAATTAAATTTCATCAACATGGTTATTGCGGGTTTAGTATTTTGATATATTTTTTTTTATTTCGGTCTAACTATTTCTTATGTGGAATTTGGCGTTTTTCAACAATATGGCTCAAGTCCAACTGCTAATATTTAGATATGTGTGTTGCGGGTTTAGTAGACTATATAATATTATTGAAATATACGGTCTTTATGTAACTTTGAACCTGATCGACGTTTGGTGAAGAGGATACATGAACGAGCGAATTTCTTTGAAATATGTGTTGAGGGTTTAGTATTTTCGTGTTTTTCATAGTTTTATAAGGGTCTCAATGTGGAATTTGTGTAACACACATTTATGACGCAAGCGGTGCGTCAATGAACAAATTTCTTGAAAATATGTGTTGTGGGTTTGTACTTTTGGAAAATTTTATTGAAATATAGGATCTTTATGAAATTTTGTACTAGATTGTTGTTTGATGTACAGAGTGGGTCATTGAACGAATTTCGTTTAAATAAGGGTTGCGGTTTTAGTATTTTTGTATTTTTCATAGTCTTATAGGGATTAATGTGAAATTTTGTGGATTTGACCTTCAGGACTCAAGTAGTATGTCTAACAGCATGATAGGGTCTTTATGTACTTGTACTTGAGAGACGTTTGATGTACAGGGCACGTTATTGGGTAAATTCTTATAAATATGTGTTGGGGGCTTAGTATATTGATATATTTTTCTTTCTAACTCTTTAGGATATAAAGTGGAATTTTTCGGATCACACCTTCATGACTTAGGTGGTGTGGTAAATTGCGAATTTCTTCGAAATAAGGGATGAAGGTTTTGTATTCCACATGGGACCTATAAGACTAAAAAATATATAAAAAATACTAAACCCGCAAAGCATATTTTGGGGAAATCCGCACATTTACGTATTCTCTACATCATACGTCGATGAAGTACAAAATTACACACAAATCCCACGTGATACCTATAAGACAGAAAAATATCAAAAAGACTAAACCTGTAACATTCTAAATAGGTACGCTCGTTGACGCACCCCTTGCGTCATAACAGTCCTTTTAGACGGAATATGCTAATTAACACATCCCTCGATTCCATACAAGTCCCTATCATAATTCATGTTACATGTCCTGCCTATGAATCAAAGGTTAAAGGTTAAAACGTAAATAAAAAAAATCTAATTATTATTGGTCAAAGGTCAACTGATAAGCTAATAACAAAACATAGATCGACTAATGTAAATCTTCTTGAATATAAATACAAAAAAAGTAATGGATAAATAAATAAAGTACAATTACTTATAAGAAAAAATACTTATTTAGGAAAATTAACAAAGCAATAATAGGCAGCATCAATGAAAGATTAAAGCAAATATTACACAATTGTAGATTAAAGAGTAATCAAAAATTCACCCGATGCGCGAAAAAATGCAATAACCTTCAGCTCGCTAGACAGCCCATGGTCATCCGAACATATCAAGATATCTGGAATATTAATAACCAACTCAGGCCGGCCAACATCCTGTCGACATTTGACCCGCCCACCAGTGAACCAAACATATTTTAACTTTCCTTTTTCTTCTTGCGAGCCAAGTAGTAGAGGCGCTTGTTCCCCACGAATACTCTCGCTCAGGTAAATGGGATGGGCATCATTTTCCTTCCAGCCAATATGCCTGGTTGTACCTCTTCACTCTTCTCAATCTGACGACCTCGTCCCTCACAGATTGGAGAACGAAATTCGCTATGATAACCCACCGGTTATAACCTAGGACCACCGTCTAGGATCATTCCTTCGCTGGCGATGACGCTCCGCTATATCTATATCTTGTAGGGTGATCTTTAGGCCCAAACTGGCGCCTAAACTTGTCACCAGACCAGCGGGAGTATCACCAGGTCGTACCGGTACCCCTCGAACTTCGATATATCTGCAGAGTAGATCCTGTTGCGCGTGATTTAGACTCACATCCGATTCAGTCACCCTTAACTTAACAATGTCTTGTTTTCAAGCACTAGTTGCTCGAAAATCTTTGGGCTTGTAATCTGTTCTCTATACTTTTGAGAAGTTTGGCATTTTCAAAAGTAGCGTCGTTGTTTTTATTAAGAGAGTCCTTAAACTCTCTTATCTCATTAGCAACGCCGCTTTTTAACTCGCCTATATTTGCTGAGAGCGCCCTCATCTCCTTCTGAATATATGTAAATAGGTTACCTTCCTCGGTAGATTTAGATGTTGAGGTCTTCCTCGTTTTTTTTCACATTTTACATGTGATAACATGTCCAGCCGTTTCTCTGTGACCTCTGAGACTCAATATCTAAGCCATCAACACCTCAACACTTTCCGTTGTAAATTAATCTACATGTGATATAAGCTAGAGAGTCTCATTAATAGCGTATATGCACACCGGACACTGCACCGTTGTTTATTTAGAAAGCTGAGATAAACAGTTGGCGAGATAAGAAGTAGGCTGGGCGTGTCTAGGCAGAGAGGAGAGCTATGGAGAAGGGATAATGCTCAGCAGATTACTCACTGAACAGACGAAACTACTGCTAAGCCCGCTCATTCCGCCACTCACCGCAAACTCCCGGTTTAGATTGAAGAGCCACAAGACGTTGTACACAAAATTTAAGAAGTAGTAGTAGTAGTAGTAGTAGTAGATCATAATGGAGGGCAATCAACATATATTCCCATTCATTTCCACATATATAAACTCATTCGTATATGCTTATCATTAATCATTATTGTCATTTTTTTTATCATTAAATTAAATTTAAGAATTTGTGAAGATCACTTGTCACTTAATTCAACTCTATGCCAAAAATCAAGCGAAAACTCTAACGTTGTACTTTTAAAATAGCGATTTATTACTGAGCCGAGTGTCTGCCTCAAGCCAGAATCCCACATATATCTGTGTAATGGGTGACGTACAAACGCTCAGGATGGAGAAACCCCTTACGAAATGTGGAAGGCTCAACCCCCGGACCTAAAATATTTACAGATTTTTGGATCTTCCGTGAAGGTTTTGTGCTAAAAGAGCAGAAAATGAGTCGGTAAATAGAGAAATGTTTTTTGATAATGGTAATTTATTATTTAAGGTTTTGTTTATTGCGAGTAATCTGCGGTAAAGAGAACATAAAGGCATTTAAAGGATTTTTTTATCTGAGACAAGCTTTTATAAGTTATTTTGAAATATGGTGGGGATGGTACCTTTTTTATGTACCTGGTGAGAGTTAGGTTAATATGTACAAGCTTGAGAGACCAAGGTGGTTTTGGAAAGACTGATTGATGAATAATTTGTGGAATTTGTATGGCATATTTTCTAATGAGTTTATGAGCTCTACTTGTAAAAGATGATGAACCAATGCGAATTGGGAGAATTTCTGATACTGTTAGACTTGAGTGTAGGGTGTGTAGGTGGGTGAGGCTAAGATAGAGTAATAATATCTGAGAAGGAGTTGGTCCCTACGACACGATACCAGAAGAGCCACGTTCGAGTCCCGGCTGAGGTAGTAAATTTTGTTTATTCTCCCTTGCATTTCTCGTTTAAAAAATTATTGTTTCTTCACTTGTTGACTTACATTTTTCTCTAACAGGACCTCTATCTTATGACAATTTATGTTTTGTTTTTCTTATTTTATATTTTGCTAAATATGTTTTCATTTACTTATACAATTTTTTATATTTATTTACTTCCGACAATGAACTATATACCTTATAATATAGATGTTTGCTTTTAGAGATATAAAGTACCTGTGTACAAGTTTACATTCACATTTCTATATACTCAAGTGCGCATACTTATGTATATTGTTTATATATACGAGCATGAATTTTATATCTTCGTAATATATATGTGAGTATAAAATTTTTTAGCTTAGTATAATATGAGTGTCCATATTCACAGGTACATGAACCGTATTATGAGGAATTATGTGATTTATTTGAGCAATTCATATTCTTTCATCTTTATGAATATGCATTTATTGACAGTATTTACAACGATGAATACTGCTTCTTTGTTTTTTTTATTGTTAATATTAATAAATCAATATGTTATTCTTCCATTCAAATGTATCGCATCAATATCTCTCTCACTATATTAATAGGACTCAATAAATATGCTATTATTATCTGTATGTCTATTAACTGTATTTTTCTTTCTCGGTTGTTACAACGGACAACATTGGACGATGCCTACAAGTGTGTAGCTGTTACGTTTTGTGACGTCACAAAAATAGCAATCTGGGAAAGGTTTTTTTTTTTTTTGGCTACTTACAGTGGAAATGATCAGTTGCTTATTGTAGATGAGGTTATAGTCAGTACTATATAGCTCTGTGACTTAAGAGTTAATGTTTACCCTTGTAACTTCTTTTGCTTGGATAGTTTTCTTTAACTGGACTCAATTATATAAATCCATTGTTAACAACTTTGTGTTTAATACTATAATAATATAATTTACGGTTTTTGCTTCAGTAATAAGTTTTGTACAATATAGCATGGCTCACTATAATGGAGTTGCCAGTGAATCAGGCAGAGCAAAGCAGTTCTTGAAAATGAGAGAGCAAGGTCAGATAAAAATGAAATTTCAGAAAAAGAAAATTGAAGGTGTAAAAAAATCCAATATTGAAAACAAATTTGCTGCACGGTATGATCCTGTTCATCAGCAACTGGAGGTAATTTGATTCTACTTTATTTTTTTTATTTTTTTATTATTATTTGCCTTTATAAATCGAATTTCATTTCGTCAATGACCTGTAGGAAATGTTTTGTTCTCTATTGTATTGTATCAAAATATTTCTTATAAAAAATTTTGAGCATATTTTGTATTATGAATAGTTATTAAACCCTTAGTAACTATTCGTTAAATGTTCAATAATTTAATAATTTAGTTAAATTCATTAACTATAAGTTATAAGAAGTATGGTTTGTTTTAAACCCTTGAATTTCTTTTAAGGGCTCATTAATCTGATTTTTAGAGGGAATGCTACAGATCTGATATCATAATTTAAAGATTCCTTCCATAAATAAATCTGTATTAGTTTTAGGGTGATCACCTGTTTTTTTTTTCTTAAGTGGTTTCATGCAAGTAATGTACATTTTTGAATCTATTTTTTTTTAAATAGTCAGCCACACAGGGCCTGTGTAATCTAAGTAGGTTTTCCATTTATCAATAAATATTTATGTATAAAAGAGCCAATAAGAAATTTAATATACAACCTGGAAAAAATGAATCAGAAAAATATGACTGCCTATTTTTCACTTCCTTAAATATCTTTCTTAATGTAATTGTTCATTAAATATAAATTTGATAGAATTAGATGTTACCTATTTTGTTTGTACATTTTTTTTTTTTTTTCATAGCACCAATAATAACAAAAATATTATTTTAAATTTTGGTCACAGTATAACCTCCCCCTCTAGCACTGATTGATTACAGCCATTAACAAACCCATCCAACAGTTTGCAAAGGAATGCTTAATATTGAATAATGTGGTTTCATTATTTTTAAATTATGTACCGCAGAATGTACAGACAAATGTGTATATACATTATATCAAACAAATAAAATAAATAGAAGACCCAAATCCTTAAAACTTCTTGGAGGAGTGAATTAGCTCACAAGTTTGGACTGTTTTTTGCTAAAGTATCACCCCAGACTTTCCCTCTCCTTATTGTATTGGTATTCTGCTGCTAAGGGGAATAGTTTTCTGAAAAAGGTGTAAATTGCAACAGTGATTGTAGAAGAGTTATACTATCTCAATAAGATATGAAAGCCCAGTGGGGAAATACGTGTTATGGAGAATAACGTGATAAGTTTGTAATCCACAGTACACTAGAGAAGATGAGTTGTTAGCTTACCATTTTGGTTGCCTGATTTTTTTTTTCCATTTAATGAAGAATGGTACGAGATTAGGACTGGGTGTTCCCTGGGTCATTGCAAACAGAAGCAGTTATAACTTCTGGACCACCATGGAATACTTGTTCCTCCCTTGGCATTTGCAGATAAATAAAATATAGTTTGGTGTATTTATTATGCATCCTGGGCCAGAAACCTGATCAGTTTTGTCCAGGATGCTTAATATTGTATGTATCAGTTTTTTCCACCATTGTGTAAAGTTTTATTATACTATCTCATCATCGTCTATATGAAGTGGAATAGAAAATTGTATTTGATAAGGTTGGCTATCCAAGGAAACATGCTTTCAGAGCCCCTTAGATCATGTTAGAAACTCACACATTGACTGTCTCAAAAGACTAAAAATATTATAAATTTTTGGCATTTCATTGTAATCATTGTCAATGTCACTTAATGGTTAACAGTTCTCAATTACAAATAATGTTTTTCTGAGCATATTAAATTAAGTCAGTCTTGACGCCTCTATGATAGCAGCCTTCCTAATCCTTTTTTATGTACTTGGTGAGAGTTAGGTTAATATGTACANAAAGAAAAGGCTCAATTAAAGAAACTTCTGAAGAAAGAAAAAGATTTTGATATATATATAAAAGAATGAATAAGTTACTACTTATTGGAGGCTAAAAATACATGGCTTCAAATTTTGAAGAATTTGTATTGTTTGAAATTTGAAAAAAAAGGATTATTTGTCAACTTTTGCTCTTTAATAAACTCAGCCTCTTAATATACATTTAAAAGCGGCATACCTACTTTCATTAATTAAGCATCTAATTTTGGCTGTTTGGGCATAAAATTAAAAACTTACTATACAGGTAAATCTCCTTAATTGTTTAATTTCATTGTGCAACTCCTAAAATATTTATTTGATCAATAAAGAAATCCATCTTTATGTCGTATTTACTTGACATTGATTTTGTTCAGTTATAAACTCAGCTGTTTTGCATTTGAAAGCTGTATGCCAAATTTTACAATGAAAACAGAAAACGATAGCCTGTAGTGCAATGACGGACATATGTAACAGAGAAAATACTTCAAAATTATTGGGTAATTATTTTATTTTATTATTGCCAATATTTCGACTTAACTTGTAAGTCATCATCAAGAATGAAATACAATACACACTATACTTCTAAAAATTATAAATTGAAATGAACAGACAGAGATATGGTATGTTTTAAGACAGAAAATGATGTACAGAATAAACTCAAAGTTTAACTATAAAAGTATGATAATATAAATCAACTCCATATATACCGATAATGATATATAGAGAGATCTCCCAAGGAGGTTTATGGTCACATCTCAGAACTATACTAAGAGACACCAGTTTATGTCCTACAATCTGTCCCCTAATTAATAATTCTCTGAACAATATTACATTCCCAAAATTCAATCATAAATTCTTTCAACATATCCGTTCCTTCATAAAACCTTTTTAAATTTTAAAATTCTTGAAATTATAGGGAATATTAACCTTAAGAACACAAATGACATTTTATCAAATATAAAGTTTTCCACAAATAGCAAAAATTACTATAGTTTAGTTTCCAACCTAACTATCATTTACAACAATTCTCACTGTCAATATAAAAAAGAATCATAAAATTCAACAATCTTTTAGAATTTTCACATGGCTCACAAAATCTACCCAGTTACCAATCCTGAAAGGATGCACTACAGCTCTTCTGTTGAGCTACCCACACGTTACCCAGATCTTAAGTATCGTACTTCCTCCCACTTCTCCAAATTTTTCCACGACATCAAGTCCATAAGTTCTTTCTTCAAGACCTATAATCAGGTCATCATAACCCGGACCGACAAAAGTAATAAAACAGTTGTTATGGACCGTTTAGAGTATGAAGAAAAAAATATATTTTTTGCTTTCTGACACCACAACTTACAAGCCCCTTAATGAATACCTCACTCCTAGTTTATTCCGTTTCACTAATAACCACATCAAATCCCCCCTCCTTCAAAACCAATACATAAGTACAAATCTACCTACTACAGGCTGATATCTTACAATTCCACCGTACCCAGACTTTTTTGAACTGCCCAAAATTTACAACCTCCTAATCTCTTTCTAACAATCCTCTATGACCCATAGTTTCCAATATAAATTCACCAGAATTTTCTAATCTTAGTAAATTTCTCCTCCCCTCCTTCCAACACCTCAGAGGTCTTAACTCATATGACCTCAAAAATTCTTATTAACTTACCACTCTCTTCCAAAATCTCCAAACTTTATCATGACATCTCTGGATGCCATTTCCCTATTCACCAATGTTTGTATTATTAAAGCCCACCAGATCATAGAAAAACACTAGGAAGTTCTAAAATCCCACACCATTCTATGGCTCATCAAGCAACCTGATAGATTTTAACTGTCTGGTATACCAAATCCACCTATTCTGATTTCCTTCTTCACTTTCATTCCGACAATCTCGGCTACCAAATTATTAATGTTGCCGGAAACATGATAGAGCAGCAATCCATTTCTCTACCTGACTTTTCCTTTCACCAGACGACCTCTATGTTTATTATCAAAACCCTTTCCCTGAATGGTTTTCCCTCTCCCCTAATTAACAAGTTTGCTAACTAACACCCCCTGTAACCGGTTGTCTCTGAGTTTAGTTCTGCATTCTCAGATGTGACCATAAGCCTCTCACGAAGATATCTCCATGCATCATTATCATTACATATAAAGTTGATTTATATGTTCATATTTGCATAGTTAAATTTTGAGTTAATTCTGTATATCATTTTCTGTCTTATAACATACTACATCTCTGTCTGTTCATTCTAATCTGTAATTTTTAGAAGTGTAATAATATGTATTGTAATACAGTCCTAATGATGACTAATAAGTCACTAAACTAAATAAAATAATTATCCAATAATTTTGGAGTATTTTATTTTTCTCACCCTGGGCGAAATCCTGATTATTTTTCATGCGTAATACTTACTTATTAGACAGCCATTCAACCATCCACCATTTTATATATATATATATTTAGANACGTATATATATATATATTAGTCTATTCCTGATGTTTACTTATTTATGGAATATCAATTTTCTATGATTATTCATTAATTATTCTTATTATGCTGAGATAAACTTGTAGTAATATATTTTTTTTTCATAAATTTGTAGGACACCATGAACTCAGATTCTGATGAAAGTGAGAAGGGGATAAAGCTGTCTTTTATAAGCAAAAGAAGTAATAAAAACAGGCCTCAAGAAATTTCTTCTAAAGCACCTGTAAAGCAGAATATTCCTAAACCAGTTGGTAGGATAGATCCAAGATTTGATAGTCTGTATGGAACTTTTGATGAGAAAATATTTAAGTGTTCTTACAGCTTTCTTGATGATTTCAAGAAAAAAGAAAAGGCTCAATTAAAGAAACTTCTGAAGAAAGAAAAAGATTTTGAGAAGAAGAAGCAAATTAAATTTTTATTAGAAAGAATCACAAATCAAGAACGAGCTAGAAGTAAAAATGATGCACTACAAAATCAACTTAAAGAACAAAAAGAGAAGTACACTCAAGGACTATTGGAAGGGAAGCAAGTTTCATACCCAAGAAAATCAGACACAAAAATAATGGAGTTATTAAATGACTTTGAAGATCTTGAAAAGAAAGGTCGACTTGAGAAGTATATGAAAAAAAAGAGCAAGAAGATGTCTAAGCAGCAGCAAAATTCATTTTAAGTTGAGGATTTCTCATCTCCTCATTTAAAGGCTGACCTCTTTGCTTATGTGTAATCATAGAGCACATTTAGTAAGGTCTTAGTATGATGAGAAAAACGTATTATTCCTCCTTTAAGCTTTACTTAAATATTTAGCATTATATGGTATTTATAATGATAAATATGCTTTGTGTTATAAATTACTTTTGCTAAATACCGTTGGAACTTAAAAAATGTTTCTTGCCTCATTATGAAATTCATCAATAAGTTTGTAAATATCACAAATAACTACATGTATGTAGTTGAGTTTTGCTTCAATTGGAGAAGTTTAGAGGCTTACAATAAATTCATGAAAGGTGCTTATTCTTAAGGGAAATTATATGTGTGTGTAAATACATAATATTTATGTTATTTACAGTTGCAATTTATGGGAAAATCTTTAAATTTTATCCATTTTTTTCTTTAATAATTAATCTAATTATTAAACATTAATTTAATAATTAATACTCAATATATTTTTAAAAAATATGAATGATTTAAAACTTGTTTATGCTCAAAATATATATAAATCTACTGTATATTGCAGCCCTGAGTGTTTCATTTTCTATAAATACTTAATATATATATTTAACAAGAGAGAAATTTATTTATTTTTCTGTTTCAGACCCTCTTGCATGTTAAGGCAAAAGGTCAAAATATTAAAACACAATTATTTGTTGAAACAACAGTTTTGATGCAGCTTTGCTGTTGGAAAGTTTCAATTTAAATTTTTAAATGCTGTTTTTTAACAAAATTATTTATTAAGCTTCTGAAGAGGCATAAGCAAACATGTTAAACTAGTAGAGTAGTAAACAATTAATGAGAGGGAATAGAATAAAAAATCTATCTGTCCCAGCCAGGATTCGAACCTGGATCTCCTGCTTGCCGGGCCGAAATGTTTTGAAATAAAATAAAAAATAAAAATAGTGTCTTAATAAATATTTAAATCTTTAAAATGTAAAAATAGTAGTTGAATAAGGATAAGCACTGTAATTATTTAATAATAAAATAGTTTATTTTCTTACATATTTAATAATTAACTTTATATGTATTTGTAGACAATAGTATTTATTATGAAAATAAAATTGTTCAAATTTTATGAGTTTTAAGTAATTTATTTGAGTTACAAATAATGGAGATACGTATAATTACTATAATTGAATACTCACATTATCATGGGAGAGAAATTCTAATGTTGATAAATGTAGATATTTAAATTTTTTAAAGTTCATGTGAAGTGTGGGTGGTACCTCTTAGTTACCGGTGCCATCTAAATGTCAGAATTTATTACATCAGTTAAGTAGTTTTTGGTTTACAATTATCAAGATTTTACTATAAAAGGTTGATTATGAGACAAATAAAATAGCTAACACATAGCTACTACTTTTACTTAGATTCCTGCAGGACCAACAGAAACCAGTAATTTACAGACGGAGATATGACAAACAACAAGAGCAAATTTTCCCAAATGCCAGTTTTGTAATTGTAATATGAAATTGTGTGCATTATTAGAAGGGACAGTTAACACCTTATTTTGTTGTAATGGTTTATTTAATAAAATTTTGGTTTGTTGGACACTCTTTTTTCCTTTCAGTTCTCAGATTTTACTATTGCTATTAAAACAAAAAATTTCGATCGGGTAAAACATCATTACATAAACTCAAACATTTATAGTACTTAAAAAAAAAAACAAAAAAAAAACATTTGTCCTGCCCCACCCATTGACAGGTCCAAGTTAATCTTCGTCCTGTGCATCATTCCTCACATGCATTGGACATGACAAAAAGTCTTCTCAAACTAAGCGAATACCTCAGTTTTGATTAATATTTCCATTTAAACATTCCATATCGTATAATCCTTAACTTTTATCTGAACGAAATCTGCCTTTAGAGCGACAAGTGTATTTTCATTAAGAAAGCTATTTCGGCTTATAAATAAAAATTTAATTTTCTTGTACAGTTAAAGCCTTCATGATATGGTATAGAGAGAAGTTTTATTATTGTCAACGTTTTATCTTTAATTTCGTGGTGATGGGGGTGATAAGAGGCTTAAGTCTTCAATAGCAATATGTGTTTCTTTTTTCACCAAACAAAATCTGCGTTAGTTATCATAAATCAAAATTTAATATAATGACCGTTAAATCAAAAAAGCTTCTTGTGCTCTCACTTGAAATTTCAATTAATCCCCCACTCCTATTTCGCTCCTTGTATACGATCCAAAAATTGTTTTAATTAAACGGATTTGGTATTTAGTTTATTGGGGAGCTGTAATACGTTGGTTTCATAAATTATTATCATGAAAAAGGGGGTAGGACAAGTTTTTTTTAACGTCAAATGTTTTGAAATGACTTTGAAGACGACCACCCAGCTTGATTAGTCTATAAGCACCAAGAATTACATTAATTATTTTGGACCTCGGTCGATTTTTTTGACCCATAGGATTCCTAACGTGCTTTTAGGGAACACCCAGCCCTAATTGGGCTCTAGTCTTCATTAAATGGGGGGAAAATCGGGTATCCAGAACGGTGTGCTAACCGCGCCTTCTGTAGTGTGTTGTGACTTTAATATATATTATCCCCTTGGGTCCTATATTGCCTGTAACAGTACTGATTTAATTAATTAATAATATAAATGAAAGTGAGAAGGGGATAAAGCTGTCTTTTATAAGCAAAAGAAGTAATAAAAACAGGCCTCAAGAAATTTCTTCTAAAGCACCTGTAAAGCAGAATATTCCTAAACCAGTTGGTAGGATAGATCCAAGATTTGATAGTCTGTATGGAACTTTTGNATTTACAACAATAATATAATATATACATTATAAATTAAATAAAAAATATCCATCAAGTTAAAAAAAAATAATAAAAGAACTGTAATACATAAATATTTAAATAAGCGTGTACTTCGCTTTGATGGAGAAGCTGCCCAATGGCAGTACTTCTAAATTACTATTTACAATATTTGTTTTGTTTTTAAAATTATTATTATGAAGTATTGGCAATGAGGAGGTCAGGCGGCGTGGTGGGTTATTAGGATGGGTAATACTGAATAGAATTCGAGTTTGTCAATCACAGTTACAGTTGACTTACGGTTTAACAGCTTGTGAAGTTGTCCAAATCTCATAATTAGTTCCTGTCTTTTGATTTTTGTATATGTGTTCCATGTTGGTCGATAGTCAAGATGAAAGCCTAGATACCTGATGCAGTCGGAAGTTGAGATAGGAATATCATTAAAGTAAATTATGCCAGGTTGTTTCTTCCTTAGTGGGAACGTAATATGGCAGCATATGCCTTCGTTGACCTTAATGCACCAGCTCTGTCACCATTCCTGTATATCCATGAGATGCTCTTGGATTTTTCCTGGCAGTATGTGAGTTGGCATCGGAAGAAAGGGTTGCTTGGTCATCCGCAAAGGTTGCAAGGTGTGTATTTTAAACAGGATGTAAAGGATGGACCCGAGCACACTACCTTGTAGAACTTCCGCATTCACTTGGTAATTTTTGGAGTAATCTAATCTTTTTCGGACCCTGAAGAATCAATCGGTTAGGTAAGAGCGAAAGAGTAAAGGTTGCTTGGGAGAATTGATTTTAATTTAAACAATAGTCCGCGATGCCAGTCCTTGTAAAATGCTTGCTCCTCACCCACGCAGTGCAGCTTGTTCTCGAAAAAGGAAGATATGCAATTTACAACACGAAACACCTGTTGGACCGTGCAGTCTTGGGCTCGGAAACCAAACTGGGGTTTTGGAAGTATTTGGTGATCGTCCTGGATTGGTATTAGCCTTTTAAGAAGAATCATCTCAAAAACCTTTAAAAAGAGGGGGTTTGCCAGGCTTTGGAAAGAGGATTACAGTAGATAATTTCCACAGGAGAGGAAAGTGTGTGATTCGGAGAATGGTGTTGTAGAGGTAGGTGAGGAAAGTTACAGCTTTTTTGGGTAAGTAGTTTAGAATTTGGGCTGAAATAAGATCATACCTGGAGACTTGCGTTTAGGCAAGCGGGAAAGGATATATTTGACCTCAGAGGGAGTGACGGCTTTAGGAGGTGGAGACATAGGATGAGAGGAATTCAGCTATGTCTGCATCGGACGCTGCCCAGATGCCATCATCGCTGCGGAGAGGAGAGGTGGGGAGTGATATTTGTGGATTTTTCTGGTGGCAGTCCAGAGGGATTTGTCTTCCACTGTGAGTGAGGAGAGTTGACTGTTATATTCTTTATTGTGGAAAGATCTGAGTTCGTGTGTCACTAAGCGGCTCAGTTTGTTATATGCTTGATGGTCGGATGGGTGTCGTGTTCTCTGGAAAGAGGTTTGGTGTTTGAAGGATTGGGATTTAGAGGTTTTTTGAAAGTATTTAGGATGCTTCCCAGCATGACTGTTGAATAGCAGAGGTGAAGGACTGTTCAGCATCGTCAAGATCTTGCGTTGATTTTAAGGAAACTCTATAAGGAGGTCTATAGCGTCTTCAAGAAGGGATTTGAACCTATCCCAATCAACTTGGCCATTCTCCAGTGACGGAGGAGTCGGTTTTGGGATGGGTTATAGTGACAAGGTGAGGAGTACGGGACTGTGGTTAGACGAAAGGTCATTGATTGTGGTTGTAAAGGATCGGAGTGGATTTAGGCTTTTACAGACAAAAATGTCTATGAGATCTGGTACTCGGGTGCCATCTTTAGGCTAGTAAGTAGGGGTATTCGGAGAGAGGGTTGTGAGAAGCCTGGAGGAAAGGGAAGTGTCAGGGTACGACCACGGGAGTTAGTCGTTCTGGGGTCCCATTGTAAATGTTTCTCATCGTGATCACCACCAGCTAGGAAATGGGAGCCCAGTTAGTCAAAGAATTGGCTGAACTGAGCAGAAGTTATGGATTTGTTTAGAGTACTCTACCGCGAGGGTGATAGAAAAGGTGAAATTTGGTTTACAGTGGTAGATTGGAGATAGTCTGAATGATCTGAGGGAATCAGGTGATGGGAGAGGGAGCTGAAAATCAGAAGGGCTGTCACACCATGGGCTTTACCGTCTGGGTCGTCGGTCCTATAAGTTCTGCACCCTGGTATATTGATGTTTTTTTTCGTGACGTAAGTCGTGTTTCTGTTACAAGTGCGACATAAATATTTCTACCATTTAGAAGTAATGTTAATTCGTCTTTGTGTGTATGTAATTCGTTGGCATTACATAAGAGAACTGTGAGAAATTTGCTGGTAAGGGAATTAATGGTTGAGGAACAGTAAAACGGGCAACAAGGGCTGTGATGAGGTTAATAATGGATTTAACAAGGACTTCATCATGAATAGGGTTCTAGCGAAAAAGGTTTCCATGATAGCGTAGATGAAGTAGGAGGTGGAGTGGTTTGAGAAATGGCTGCTTGATGCTCGTGAGGTGCTGGCTGCTACTGAGGGGAGTGTCTCTGCGGCAGTAACGGGGTCCTGTCCTTCAGCTGGACCTGGCTGGCGGCACAGGGGTAAAAGAGATTATCCTAAACATATCTTACTGGTACACGTGGAGTGCAGGGCTGGTGCTGGGACTGGGTCGGACGTTTTCGCTGACGTTGGGTTGAGGGTTCTCTCTGAGACTGGGCCGAGGGTCCTCGCTGCCGTTGAGCCGAGGGATCCCGCTGGCGTTGGGTGGAGAGAACTCGTTGGCGTTGGTCCGAGGGAGCTCGCTGGCGTTGGGCTAAGGCTCGGGCAGCGAGCGTTTTCTCAGCTGCTGATAAGCATCGCAGCCTTTATAATTAGCAAGGTGACTCTTAGAGCAGAGAGCACAGGTGGCTGGAGTGCCCCTGGTCTTCTGGCACTCTCGGCAGTCGTGATTCCCCCGCATTTGACACAGCGAGGAAGGTGGTCACAGTTGCTCTTTGAATGACCATACTGTTGGCATCTGTGGCATTAGATTATTTCACGGCGAGGGTGAGGCTTCTCCACCACAACTTTTGTGTGGTATAGATCTGTGAGGTCGAATATAGAGTTAACGATTGTAGTTCTCTCCAGATCTATAAAAAAAATAGCGGGAGTGGCACTTTAGAAATTCCCTCAGTTCCTCGCCGGGTGCCAAGGACATTCATTACTCTTTTCTGTTTGTACCCGCACTCTAAAGAGTTCTTCAGCTATTGTCTCAGTATGAGTAGTTGGTGAAGATATCGAATTACAACTCGAAGTACTCGATCTTCTTGGAGTTGGTACGAGTAATATTCGGCTTTTGTGTCTTTTAAATATTTTATGATAGCGCGATACGAGTCAAAATTGTGTAATTTATTTTGGTGTCGGAATGTCTGCTTATACATTTGTAATTTTACCTGCCAACTTTTCAGTCAAGTTGTGTGCGCATCAGTTGAACATTTTGAATGTTTTTGACGAAGATCGGTGGGGGCTTGGGAATTTTAGGGGCAGTCATTGTTTGCATTCTGTTTTCCGCTGTTGGGAGAGCGCTGAACGGATTTGCGTGAAGAACGGCGATTCTGCGAAGGCTAGAAGGTTGTTGTTCAGTACCGTCTGCTCGCTGGTGCCTGCGAGATTTTTCAACGGCATCGTAGTGTTTTAAGTGACTGGCGGCCTTTTATCAGACCCACCTAAGGAGGCTGCCTGACCTAATGTCACTTCCTCCCGTACTACTCTCGGTTAGGGCTAGCAGTAGAACAGAACGCGTATCTATTAAACTTGGCCTGTGCCATCTATTAAATAAATACGTTGTTCACTAAAACACTGTCAAAATACTCAGTAATGAGGAGCGCACAATGAAGCAGTTCATCAATGGCTAACTAGCGTCGAATTGAAACTTATCTTTTAAGACACAAGAATGCGAAAAGGAGAAATTTCCTCAAATTAAGACTTTGTACCTTTTTTATTCATTTTCTTTAAGTTTTATCTTTTTATAAAGATCTCGATCGGTAAATAATTTAAAAATTCACATTTTTCTAAATTTGAAATTCGCTCAATGACGTACACTGTACATCAATCGTCAAAATTGCATAAAGACCATGTATGTCAATAAATAATTTTTTTTTTTTTTTTTAGTGCAAGGGAACAGAATAAAAAATCTAACTGTCCCAGCCAGGACTCGAACCTGGATCCCCTGCTATCCGGGCCGGTGCATTTGCCACTTATGCTACCGAGACAAGTCTGATAAGTTATTTATTACTTATTTATTATTGTTAGATTTTTTATTCTAAAAAAAAAAATTATCTAAATTTACGTGGGATTAAAGACCACAAAATAAATAATATTTATGTATGTCAATAAAGTTTTCTAAAAGGCTACACTAACAACACATATTTTCAAAAAATTCGCTTTTTGACGCACCGTTTGAGTCTTAAATGGGTTATCGTTAAATCGTATGACGAAAGGGGTATATAAACAAGCGATAGCTAATTTTATAGAAATATGGGATCTTTTAAGACTTAATTATATCAAGTCTTTTAAAAGTAATTTTGTATTTGATTGACGTTTGATGTACTGGGTACGCCATTGAGCGAATTTTTTTGAAATAAGGATTCCGGGTTTAGAATTTTTAGAAATTCTAATAGCAGAAAAATATGCCAAGGGTTTAGTATTTTGATATTTTTCTTAGACCCTTAGGTCCCATGAGGGATTAGTGGAACACACCTTTATGACGCAAGGGGTGCATCAACGAGAGAATTTCCTCTAAATATGCGTTTTGGATTTAATATCTTTGTATATTTCTCCTTTTGATAGGTTCCTAAATGAACTTTTGGTGTATATTTTCCTCAAGCTAGATTTTTTTTTTCAGTGACAGCTCAGTAATATATATATATATGTACATAATGTATGTAAACAGTTCTATATACTTAATTTTATTTTTCCTCTAAAATAAGTGTTGATTATGTAATTGGTACCAGTCAACTACTAATATGCCCTCCCTCCTTGCCAATCTTTCACTATTAACTCGATTTTCATTTCCCTATATCCAACTATAAAACACCTTGGAGCAATAATTGATCAATTCCTCTCCAGGATACCTCAAATTTTCCAAATCTCCCAAATTTTTTTTTGTTTTTTCGATTCTTTATCTTAGCCTTCGAAGAGATCACCAGAGTCCAAAAAATATTTAAAACATATAGTTAATACTTTCATTAATTCATATTCGGCTACCCCAGGAATTTTCGGGTGATAAACCGACGAAAACATAAATAAAAAAGGAAATACTTCCTTGCCACCTTCGTGTTTCAGATTATTCCTCATCATTGTAAATATATAATCTTAAATATTAAATAAATTTATTTCAACATTAATTACTCGGTTCAGGGCCATAGTACCATTCCTGATCCTTTCTCTAAGAAGCTTCACTTTTCTGTAATTATCTTTATCTCAGGTCTCGATTTGTATTTCTTCCTGCACGCAAATCGCTAGTTTTCTATTTCTTCTCTCATCCAGAATCTTCCCTATAAGCATTTTTCCATTTTACTCTTACAGTTATTTATGAGGAATACAATTTATTATTTTCTTTACATGATCTGTAACTAAGTCATTTGGTTCTATATATTTTTTCATTTTATTTATTGAAGCAAATCATATTATTCATGTTTAGAATTAGTTTGTGACATGTTTAATGCAAATTGAGTCTTGAAGTAACTTGGGCCAGATTCTATTTTTTATGATGATGGTTATTATTTTCTTTTTTCTTGGGCTACTATCTCAGAATGAAGTATTCTTTTTTAATTTTTCTCTATAGTTCAGTCATACTAATTTACTTCCCTTCACTAATAATGATAATAAGTGGAATCTATAAAACCATGGTCTCCAGAACACCCCCACTGGGAAAAATCTTAAAACCAACTTAATTTCATTAGTTTTGTATTAGGTATTTGCTCTCTAAAACCTGTTGATAAAAAATGTATGGAGATATTTAAAAGTGTTTGTTGACATTTCTTTTATGTATCTAAGTTGTTTGTTTCACTGGGTGCGTTGGTTGTTCAATCGTAATCTTGAAACGGCCAATAATTCTTTGAACTTTCTCAAAATTAATTGATTCAAGAACGAAACATTGAAGTAGATTGAGACTATCTGAGGACTGAAAGTTGACAGAAAGAAACCATTAGTATAGAAACAGGAATACATTTTGCCAGAGCAAATAGTCAGTGAGATAGGTTTGGAACATATTAAAAATTATACTTGTTCATGGGAGAGACACTGAAATGGTCAAACAATTATCTGTCCCTTTTTCAAAACTGATTTTTAGAAATAAAACGTAATTTTATATTTTTTTTAGAGGTTTGCTTTTTGATAAATATAGAAGATTTGTTTATTTTTCACTAGTTTCATTTGAATATGCAGACTGAAATAAGATCATGAATAAACCTTTAGTGTACTCTTATACTACAAGGGTTTTTAAAAATAACTATTAGTAACAACTAAAACAATTACTACTAATAATTATCATAACTAAAATCAATTATAGTAATCATAACTTAAACCAAAGTCTTTCAATAGTAAATCTCATTCATATCATTACTAATCATAGACATATATATATTTTTAAGGATGATAGAGATATAGCCTTTCCAGTTTGAAATAATTTTATTTGCGACCGGTTTCGGTGTCAATATACCAGACCTTCAGGCACTAGAGTGTCGCAAGATACAGTTCTTCTCTTAGTATCCCCTATGAGTAAAGCACTCTTTGGGATACTGAGGGGAGAATTGTATTTTGCAACACTCTATAGTGCCTGAAGGGGATGTACTGACACTGAAACCGGTCAGAAAATAAATTATTTGAAACAGGAAGACTACGTCTCTGTCATCCTCAAAGTGGTAAATATCCTTGTAATCTCCAGAAAAAAAGAAAGACATTCATATACTAGTGTAGTTCAAAGGGAAAAGGATAAGTTCAATAAAGTTTTATTGATTATTCCCATTCAGTTATACAAACATCTGTAATTTTATAGCCTTTGAAAGACATTTATATAATGATACATAAATAATAGCTGCATCAGTATAAAAAATAAGAGAATGATAATAAATATATACAGTTTTACAATAAAACAAGAAATAGATTTAAAAGATAAACAATTAATTTTATTGTTATAAATTATCTATATATTATATACATAACAATTATATACAAGCAGAAAAACTTTATGAGAAAATTTATTTGTTGGAATAATAATAATTGAAAATAATATATAAAAATCTATTTTATTTAAATCAGCTAAGGAAAATAAAGTATGACTAAGGGACTCCATTATAAGGATAGTTTAGTCTTAATCTTCTTGAGTCAACTAAAAGAGCTTTGCTTCACAAATATCATTCATCAATAATACTGGCAATATTTGAGCTACAAAATAATGTTCAAAATGTTTTAATTTTATTCACAGAACATTTGTTATAATTAGAAAAAAATCTCT
>KZ807260.1:602897-614921 GCA_000696205.2 Oncopeltus fasciatus | reverse complement strand
AAAAAATCTAACCTCAACAACGCGAGGAGCAGAGAGGCACGACGCAAACGTGTTGAAAGAGCTGATCAGTCGGCAGAACAAATCGCAACAAGAAATGCAGCTCAAAGAATCAGGACAACAGAGGGTCGTGCACAAGAATCTCAGGAACAGCGTGACGAACGTCTGCGACAGACAATTAGAAGAACAAGAGCGGCACGAGAACGAAACATAGTTACTGCATGAGTACAAGAACGACAGAGGCAGCAAACCAGCCGCTCATAAACATGTACATCATTTGTTCGTCTTGCTTTCGAATATGCACCAGATATTAACTACTCAGCGCATTCAAAAATTGCTATCGGTGCAATGGATAAAGTATGTCAATATTGTCAGGCATTGAAATTTCGGACTGAAACACCCGGCATGTGCTGCGCATCAGGAAAAGTTGTGTTGTCACCTCTACCCACTCCGCCGGAACCTTTATTATCCCTTCTTGCTGGCGATTCAGATGATTCAAAATTATTTTTGCGTAAGATACGCCAATTCAATTCTTGCTTCCAAATGACGTCATTTGGGGCTACTAAAATTTGCGATCTCGCATCCGATGGACGTAATTTTGCAACTACATTTAAAATACAAGGCCAGGTGTGCCATAAAATCGGGTCATTAATGCCAATGCCTGATGATGATCCGAAATTACTTCAAATTTATTTTATGGGCAATTGTGAAGAGCGCGTGACGACTCGGTGCCAGTATAATTTCATTGAACCAGGAGAGGAAAGAGAAATTGTGATGTTGCTGTAAAATATTTTAGAAGATCAGAATCAACTAATTCGATTGATTAAAAGAGTTTCGCCACGATTGCAAAATGACAACTATCAAATCGTCATAAAAGCCGAAGAAGTACCATTAGGTGAACATACTAGCAGATTCAACGCTCCAACTGTTGATGAGGTTGCTTTTATTATGGTTGGTGATCCAGTTGACAACAGAGCTATAAAAATTACTCGGGGCGACAACACTGTCAGTACGATTTTGGATTTACACCGTTCATATGACGCACTACAATATCCATTAATATTTTGGCAAGGACAAAATGAATATCACCTTAACATCAAACAATGTGATCCAAATACCGGTAAATTTGACAATTAACTATTTATTTTCCTACTGTATGTACGGATTTTAATTTCGTATTGCATTTATTTTTAAATTTTTTTCAGGTGCTTATGGAAATAAGAATGTTAGTTCAATGAACTATTACGCACACCAATTGATGGTTATACTAAATCAAGACAACTATATTCTACGATATCGTCAGCTATTCCATCAATACATTGTTGATATGTTTGCTAAGGTTGAAAGCGAACGCTTGCGATTTATTCGATACAACCAGGCTAAATTACGATCGGAAGAATATATTCACTTACGAGATGCTGTTGCTGGGAACATCGATGGAAATTTAAATGCCAATGACATCGGCAATGCTTTCATTTTACCTTCAAGCTACATCGGCAGTCCACGGAACATGCAGGAATACATACAAGATGCGATGACTTACGTACGTTATTACGGTCGACCGGATTTGTTTATTACATTCACATGTAATCCGAATTGGAAAGAGATACAAACTTTACTATTACCAGGACAACAAGCAATTCATCGTCATGATATAACTGCGCGTGTGTTCAAACAAAAATTGAAATCCTTAAATGATTTGATTGTTAAATATTCAGTTTTTGGTATCACACGTTGTTGGCTGTATTCCATTGAGTGGCAAAAGCGAGGTTTGCCTCATGCCCACATTTTAATTTGGCTTCAAGATAAAATTCGTCCAGAAGAAATTGATCAAATAATTTCAGCCGAAATTCCAGACCCATTAATTGATCAAGAATTATTTGATATTGTTACCAAACACATGATCCATGGGCCGTGTGGTGCTTTCAACATGACGTCACCATGTATGGAAAATGGAAGATTATGAAGCTCATATCAATGTTGAGCTTTGCAGTTCTGTAAAATCAATTAAGTACATTTGTAAGTATGAAAACAAAGGCAGTGATTTGGCCATATTTGAAATACAAAACATAAATAAAAATGACGAAATAGCACGATACCAAATGGGCAGATACATTAGTAGTAATGAAGCTATTTGGTATATTCTTAGCTTTCCCATACACGAAAAAGATCTTTCTGTCCAGCATCTAGCAATACGTCTTGAAAACGGTCAACGTGTATACTTCACTGAAGAAAATGTTCTTCAACGTGCCCTTGAGGCTCCAAAAACGACACTAACTGAATTTTTTACATTGTGTCAAAATCTGATATTTTTGGCCAGTTCGCAAAGACATTGATATATGCTGATGTTCCACGTTATTTTACATGGAACAAATCCAGTAAAAAATGGGAGCCACGGAAACAAGGAAAACCACATCCTTCCATTACAGGCATATTTAAAGCTAAGACATTGGGGCGACTTTACACGGTACATCTAAAGCAAGGTGAGTGCTTCTATTTACGTTTGTTATTAGTGAATGTTCCCGGACCAACGTCTTTTGAATTTCTGCAAACAGTTAATGGTCGAGTATTCAATACATACCAAGACGCATGTCGTGAACTGCAATTGCTAGAAGACGATAACCATTGGGACTTAACGCTTGCTGATGCTGCGTTGACATCAACGCCCAATAACATTCGTCAGCTGTTTGTAATTATTTTGACGACATATTATCCATCGCAAGCACAAACTTTGTATGACCGAGGACATATTGCACCGAATAAGACAAACAGATCAATGCCGAAACATAGATTATACGCCAGAGATGTATAATGAAGCGTTAGTGTTGATCGAGGATTTATGTGTTTTAATTTCAAATTTACCACTTCATCATTATGGTATACCGTCACCTGATCGTCCAGCCACCGACTTAGTCAACATCGATTTACAACGAGAAAAACAATATGACCATGGTAATTTAGCAACAATTATCGTGAGCCATTACTAACAGCAGAACAAAAAATTATTTATGATCGGATTATGCTGGCTGTTGCTGCTGAACAAGGCGGTTTTTTTTCTTGGACGCACCAGGTGGTACCGGTAAGACATTTTTGATATCGTTGATTCTTGCCAAAGTACGGTCGCAACAGAAAATCACATTGGCAGTTGCATCGTCAGGCATTGCGGCTACTTTGCTAGATGGTGGGCGAACGGCACATTCAACATTCAAGCTGCCATTGGACATTCATAATAAACCAAATGCAATATGTAATATAAAAAAGATTAGTGGAATAGCTGCAGTGTTGCGGAAGAGTTCAATAATAATTTGGGATGAGTGCACAATGGCTCACAAATGTTCACTCGAAGCATTGTATAGAACCCAACATGATTTAAACGGCAATAATAAACTCTAAGATGATTTTAGTTGGGGTTCGGTCAAGGTAGATTCAAAAATCACAAATTTAAAAAATGTATTTTTTAATAAAGGATTATCTGCCAACGTTTCGGCTTACATTGTAAGCCATCTTCAGGGCTGTAGAAATAATCCGAAACGTTGGCAGATAATCCTTCATTAAAAATACATTTTTTAAATTTGTGTTTTTTGGATCTACCTTGACCGAACCACAACTAAAATCATCTTAGAATAATATCTACGGTCTACAAACTCTCCTTTTGGCAATAATAAACTTTTCGGTGGTGCTATCTTACTTTTGTATGGTGATTTCCGACAGACCTTACCGGTTATACCTCGCTCTACTTTCGCAGATGAGATTAATGCATGTTTGAAACAATCATTTTTATGACGAAGTGTTGAAACTCTTCGATTGACCATAAACATGCGCGTACGATTGCAAAATGATCCATCAGCACAAATATTCTACGAACAATTACTAGATATTGGGAACGGTAAAATAGAAATGCAACCAAATACGCAATGCATTAAACTGCCAGACAATTTCTGTACTGTTCTTCAGGAAAAAAATGAATTGATTCAGAGTATTTTTCCGGATATACAGAATAATTACTTGAATCATGACTGGCTCAGTCATCGGGCGATTTTGGCAGCCAAAAATGTTGATGTTGACGAAATTAACTTTCAGATACAACAGTTGTTACCAGGCGATCTAATGTCTTTTAAATCAATCGATACTGTTGTTGATGAAAATGAAAGTGTATATTTTCCAGTTGAATTTTTAAACTCACTGGATATACCTGGAATGCCACCACATAATCTGAGATTAAAGATTGGTTCCCTTATTATTCTCCTACGTAATTTGAATCCACCTCAATTATGCAACGGTACGCGTTTGGTCATCAAAAAGATCACCGGAAATATTCTTGAAGCAACCATTGTAACTGGGAAGTTTAAAGGAAAAGTGGTCCTGTTGCCACGTATTCCAATGATACCGTCAGATTCTACCATACCCTTCAAAAGGCTACAGTTTCCAATTCGTTTAGCTTTTGCCATGTCTATAAATAAATCTCAAGGCCAAACAATGTCCATTTGTGGTTTGATTTAGAAAATCCATGTTTTTCTCATGGACAACTATATGTTGCATGTTCACGTGTAGGGAAACCGTCGAATCTATTTGTATTAGCTAAAGACAGGTTAACTAAAAATATTGTGCACCGATTAGTGCTAAATTAAGTTGAAATTAATAGTATGTATAATTCAATATAATAAATATTGTTGATAAAGATTTAAGACTCTCTGCCCTACCTACCTTATTCATAAGTTTAAGTGTCACATGTTATTTACTAATAACTTTGTAATTTACTCATTTGTTACATATTTTAATAACAATAATGATAAATTGTAAAATTAATTCCTTTGTATTGATTTTTGCTCAATATCCACTGTACGAAAATTTTAATCAATCGTGCTTAAAGTCCTAAAATATTGCATTATTGCTACGCTAAGGCAGTACGAAGTTCGCCGGGTCAGCTAGTATATATATATATATATGCACAACATTTTTAACATGTAGGATCTAATGTAGGATCAGTGAAATCTGCTAAAAAAAATTAACAAATTTGAATGAGGGCTTACTTGAAACACTAAACAAGATAGTTGTAGTTTAATTTGTATTTAAGGGAAATAAACTGGTTTATTTTGGAGNAGAGGTAAGACCCCGAGCGCTGATCCAAAGAGGTATATATATATATATAATTTATATATAAAAAATGAAACGAAGAATAGGATCTTTAGGTAAGACCCCGAGCGCTGTTTCAAAGAGGTCGGCTTAGAGGTTTGAATTTTCTTCATTTGCGTGAGCCAGAACCGCCTTTTTCCCCCTACTCGTGGGG
Source organism: Oncopeltus fasciatus (assembly GCA_000696205.2). NCBI lineage: Eukaryota > Metazoa > Arthropoda > Insecta > Hemiptera > Lygaeidae > Oncopeltus > Oncopeltus fasciatus. Next base: position 609,637 of record KZ807260.1, on the reverse strand, counting down.
TAAAGTGAATTTTGTAGTTATTTCGGAGTAGGTTCTCACTATTGTGTCTAAACAACTACCTTGGTTAATCGTATAATTAGAGATTTCAGAACAATGTTTAACAAAAAATAATCTGTTATAACTTGTGAATTGATTTAAATATTATTTTGGATTTTTATTTTTGGTGGAGCTGAGCTGTTTTGCCTGCTATGCTGTTTTTTTTGTTTTGTTTTTCATACCTATTTAGTTGGAGTGTTTAAGTTAATTGGTTCGTAGTTTAGTTATATTAGTGCGTTCTATAAAGATGTTTAGCTTAATGGGTGTGTTAAATAAATATTTAATGAAATGTATGGAAAATAATTCTGTTACGAGGAATATACTTTGTTAAAAACTTATGTTAACTGCAAATATTCAAGTAATAGATTGCAGAAGGAAAGAAAGGAAAATAAAAAATAAAGAACATAAAAACAACTAACCTCTTGTTTATGGTAATTTATGGAAATTAAAGTGAAGAATATGTCCTTTTATGTATTGAAGACAATATATCAGTTATAGATTATTAATAAAAATTTAGTCTAAACTTAGCTGGTCTGACAGGTCCCTACCAGTAGGTAACTCTTGCCGATGCTGTCACGTCGGCTGCCACTTATCTTAGATCTTTAATTTTAGGTAAAGGGTTTAATTTTCGTTCCAAACCAGTACATTTCCTTCGAAATAAAGGGAAGGCTTTCAATTTCATACAAATATTAATGGCTTTACTATCGCTACATCTCTATGCAAATTATCGTATAGTTGTGAAATATCAGGAAGGCTTTCAACTTTCTATAAGTTATCCATGGTGAGTATTCCGTTAAAATTATAGTAAGTCTTCATATTGTTGTGATATATAACTTAGGCTATCAATCTCCTTCTTGCTATTCGTGCGAGACGTTCGATATAAATGAGAGCATGTGATCATAAATCAGTAAAAATAAGAAAGTCTGGCAAGAAAGTTTGTACTTTATTCTACAAGTATTTCGCTTGAAACGAGTACTTTTTTTTCTAAAAGCAGTGAAATATGAAAAAAAAGGTTATCTATTTCCTTCGTAAACTTCTTAAAGCAGTTTTTGAAAAGCAAGCTTCGTGTCCTCAAATAATTTTTTATCTTTGTAACTATTTACTTCATCAGATAAGAAGTTAATTTTAAGTTTACTCTGTCTTTTGAAAAATTAGTTACCGATTCGTTAGGTAATTGTCGTATTGTTTCCAGTTCTTCAAGTAACTGTGACGCGTCTCTAGTTTGTCCTTAATAACGTTTTCAGTGTTCTTTAAATTCAGTACAAATTTTTATATCAGTAAAATTAGGTTTGTTAACGATAAAACTGGATTTTTACAAAATTCATTTTGGAAGATAATAGGAAGAAAAACTTGTTTAAGAATAAACTCAAGAATGCAATTTCGAACGTTGAGCTGGACCTCTCATTTTTAAAATAAATAAAACTTTGGAGTAAAATGTAAATGTATAACATTTATTCTAGCATTATATTGCATAATAATTTTTTTTTTTTTAAATTGCTGTTCTTTAACATTTTTTATGAAAGGTTGTAAATTAAGGATGGAATTTACAAACTTCTATGGGTGAGCGCTGCCCCCACTTTATCTTACCAGCCAGTATAAAGTTGTCATTAGTGGTTATAACACTTACAGTCATCGTTCTCTTTGGCTATTAAACTAATTTTCCTCATTTACTCTTATTTATATCCATGTGTAATGAAACATGGGAAATCTGCCTATGATGGACTTTTGTGTTTATGCATTTAGTGTTGTTTTAAACACTATTCCATACGTGTTGTGTTAAGTCGAAGGAACTTGGCGTGTAGGAAACATTATGTGATGAAACATGAGAAATTACTCATAGAAGCAAAAATGAATGCAGTAAGTTTGTACATAATTTATTAAGAACGTGATCTACTTCAAAAGATATATTTCAAAGTAAATACTAATATCCCGGAGGAGGTAGTTTGTTAGCAAGCCAATCCACAATCTGCCGGTCATGCCAAATATACTCCCCTTTTGGAGAAGTAGTTCCTTCAGGGAGAAGGGCAAGATAAGTAGGAGCATCTGAACCTGAAACAGTATGTTAGCATTATGAGTGATAAAATGCTTTTTCTTGTTTGTAGAGAGTCAGTTCTATATTTTCCCACAGCAAATCATGTTCTTCTCTGAAGTATTAAGAGCCCTCAAATCAGAATTTAGTAGTTTTCCTGTTAGAAAATAAAACTATCTACGCTGGTATCTTGGTGAGTATTAAACATTTTGGTGCCCTTTAAAACTCAACCTTTAACCGATTTCCGCATTCAACACACTCATCTAACGAATTCCAAAAAGAAACTAGAATACCGAAGTTGGGTTCGGGCACACACACACACATGCATACGCATACAAATTGTTTCTCTTGAAGTCATTATAAGCGTTCTTTTGTAATCAAACAGGTTGCTGTTGAAGAAGTAGCGAGCCTGGGGACTGTGACGAAGTTTCGAGGAATCTCATCGAAGAACAAACCTGCATCAAGTGAGTGAAAATCTCAGTTTCTTCTTATAGAGAGGGATCTATGTATCTGCTTCTGTAGTACGACGTACTTGGTCAAGCAAGCACCCCTCCACTTCCCTGCCAGCTGGCTGTTATCTGCTTACTCAGACAATCGGCCAAGATATCTCTTAGCCACCAGATCAGCGTTAATGAGCATTAAATAGTTATGTATACTATTTCTACTTTCTGGTTGATTGTTGCATATTGGACGATGTTTGTCTCTAAAACAAATAACCATGAAAGGAAAGTTCATCCTGATCACTACAACACAGCACTCAGATACCACGCTATTCTTCGGCGCGGACCTGATCAACTTTGTTTCCAACGAAGAGACCATAGAGACTTCACAAACAGAGAATATCCAAGCCCCCTCCGATATTTGTAAAACATATCTCAAATTTCGGCCTAATGTGTATGTAGATTGCTAGATGATTAATTAGGCCAAAGAATTATATATGCATCAGTCGACAGACCGATACCAAAATAAACCATTATTTAGCAGAAACGTACAGGGAGATAGTACGCTGTCTAAAATCAGTAAACGCCCTGTTAAACTCCCAGAAAAGCTCTACGTGTAGGTAGGAACCTCCATCATACTGCACCAATAAATAACAAAGGAAGAGCAAATCGGCTTAAATTACAAAATGATTAAATTAAAATGTTTTTAATTTTTTTTTGTAAGACTCTACCTAGAGAATCTCTGAGCTTCAAGTCAAATTTTGATTGATATTATATAAAGTTATTTAACATGTTAGCTGGAAAACAGTTTTTCTAGGTTTTCGATCTGTCAGTAAATCGGTTTTAATTTGATTTTTAAAGAAATGTACATTACCACCAAAAACCGTTTTATATCAAAATTAGTAATTTGATTTTTATTAAATTAACTATACTTTAATATTTTATTGTATATTTAGGATGTGATGAATTCATTAAACCCCTTGAAAGAAGAAAGTCCATTCTCTATAAAAGATTCTTTTACCTTTAAGAGGGAAATAATAAGAAAAAATGTAGGTACATTTAAGGATACCTATGCCGTCGAATGTATGCTAAGCCCAAGGCATAAAACGAACTTATACGATTCCAGTCTTTCCCCCCCCCCCCATAGCCAAAAAATATATGTTTGTGCCGAATTTTGAAGAATTTTCACCTTATCTACAAACGGACCTAGTACCGAAAATAAAAATAAAGTAATACAAATCTTATCGAAGAATGGGTTTCCATAAAAAAATGATTAATAAGCTGATAAACAATAATAGCCTATGATAGAGAAAGGAGAGAAAGGCCCGCAAGTCACCAGCAATTTTCTCGGATACTCCCCGAGACATACATGATTTTAAGATAGACAACAGAATTTCGTAGGAGAGCCTTCTCTATCTGCGGGCAGGATATCCTTTCTCTATCATAGGCTATTATTGTTTATCAGCTTATTAATCATTTTTTTATGGAAACCCATTCTTCGAGACTAAAGCTGCCTACAGGAATATTCGCTCACTTTACTAAAACGTTTACTCCAAGGTGAAAGATCCCGTAACTAAAGAACAGACTACAGGAGTTGTTTACAAAGTAAAATGCACGGACTGTTGCGGGGTCTAATATTGTGAGGTTTGGGTAATAGATTAAGGCAACATTCACTTGCATATTCAGATAAGGAAGTAATAACTCTGCCTTACCTGAATATGCAAGTGAGCATGTACACGCAATTGATTTCTCTAGTAGATATTATAGAGATATTTGAAAGTGTGGTTATTGGCAACTAGGTATAAGAGGGTGAGACAGTAGGAAAATGACTGTAGTGAAGTTTTTCCATCCTCCAGGCTGTGACTCTTGAAGGATTATATTGTCTTCAAGCTTTTGTATTCATTAGTAGAGTGAATGATTAAACGATGGGGGTTTAATCATTTAAAGGATGTTTTTCAAATTATTGAAACTGAGAGGTTTGGCCTGAATCAGTATTTGTGTATGGTGCAACACAATAGTTCATGGTGTATATAAATTCCATTGAACATATTTATAGTGTTCGTCCACTTTTCAGTAGTAATATATTATCCTGCTAAATAAGTTTTTTTCCAAAATTGGTTAGGATCAATAACAGTTTGCAGTCAAAATCCATAGTAGTGAATTTTGTTTCCAAATTTTAAAAATAAGTGGACCCGCACATTATTCAACATTTAAAATTCAAAATTATAATCTTAAATATCTTTCTCAGTGTTGATATATTATTAATATATATTATGGAATATAAATGTTATAAATATACATTTTACACCTATTTAGTTTCATTTATTTTTTTCTAATCCCAATGAGAAAAAGTTATTAGGGTTTTAAATTTTGGTCTCCTTTTAACCCCTCCCTAAACTTTTGGCTAATTTCAGCTACTAAATAACTAATCCAAATATTAAATTCGGTTTCATTATTTTGTAAGTATTAATTTCAGAATTGACCGTATTTTTAACTATAAGATTAGGGGATCTGGAGATATTTTTCAAAAACCGCGTCAAATTATTGACGTACATTGCGCACGGCAATGAATTTCCATTACTGAATTATCATTTATACCTTTAGCAAAGGCTATATTTTGTTCCTAGGCCCATTAAAATTTAGATAATAAACTACACGAATTATTCTTTGATTATTTTATGAACAATATTCATTCTTGCCCCGAGTAAATTTTATTTCAATAAATCTTCTCGATAATTTTTCTCCGCAAATAAGAATAAATATACTTGTATCTAAATGATTTTAATTAAGGATTAATTAGAATCATTAATTTTATTTTTATTTTTTTAACTTACCTTTCTCCGCAGATAGAATGCCGTTGTAACTAGTCATATCTGTATTGACAGATCCAGGATGAACGTGATTAATTATTATGTCCTCGCGTTCGTCTTTCAGAAAATCTCTATGATATATTCTTGTGAGAGCAGAGATACCTACTTTAGAAACATTATAGGCATTGTCCGGCCATCCGTGCTCTACATGGACTCCACGCTTGGCACATCTGTTCCAAACAAATTGCAAACATATGAAACAGTCAGACAATATATACAATTTATTTTTTAAAACGGAGAGTTATTGACCGTGGAGGTTATTAGTTGGAACTTTTTGAGGTTTGGTCAAGAGGTTTGGTAACTTTTTTCTGGATTGAGAATGAGAACAGGTCATCAACATATATTTAGGCAAGAAAATATCGTGATGAAAGGGGGGAAGGATAGAGTCTTGGAGAGCATTGAGAATAATATTAAAAATATCGGGAGCAAAGTTATTTCCCATAGCCAGACATTTATCTGGTTGTAGTAATATTTTTACTCTTAGCAAAGGTAATTAATTAAAGTAATAAGGAAGACTCTTATTAAGGGAGAAATTGAAATATATGGGCCTCCACTTTCTCTTCACGGCCAGTCTAGAGCGAAGCTCACTGGTAAAATTTTCGCTCTCGTCCTCTCTGGCTTGTAAGAATAATTTCGTCATTTACTTTTATTTATATTTAGTTTAAATGAAACATGTTCTGCTTAATTTGCGCTTCCATGCCAGACTTTCCCCATAAGCTTTTTAGTTTAAGTTAAATCAGTCCGTTACTTACTCAATGAAATGATTCATCAAATCGTTCAGTTCTGAGACTTGAAGGTTAGAATCCATAAATTTCTTCCTCAGATCTTCTCCAGGTATCTTGTAGAGATGACCGCCGACACTCGTCATATTCACCACTCTGGCATGAGGTCTGAGGAGTGGAAACAGTGCGTCACAAACATCTACAAGACCGAAATAGTTGGTTTTCAAAGTCTCCTCTGCTTGGATGCTAAAGGGAACTGTGGATTTTCCCTGGAAGTTAATTTATTAAATTCTTTAGTTTTAAAAAAACGGCCTTTTTGTTCCATAAATATAAATCGAACTATATTGTTTAATAATATAATGCTTCCATATTTTTCAATTAAAACTTTAAGGATTTGACAGAGAAACATATTTTTCCGGTACATTGATATTTGTTAATTTTTATTTAATAAAATCATTCAATGAGGGAATATGAGCTCTCTAAAAATACACTTAGATAAGGTTAAAAAAAAATTTCCCGAGATAACAATTATGCTCCCTCTTACTTATCTGATTCGACTCTAATCTTATTCTGCCTTATCAATTCCGATTTTTTTTTTTTTTTTTTTTTTTTTTTTTTTTTTTTTTTTTTTTTTTTTTTTTTT
>KZ807260.1:576378-588477 GCA_000696205.2 Oncopeltus fasciatus | reverse complement strand
GCCATTTCCTATTCAGGCGACGTGGTGGATTATCAGGATGGAACATACTGGATAGAGTTTGGGCTAAAGGATTGGGATGTATGGAAAGGCCAGAGTGGAATTTATTAAAGCGGGTTGTAATGATGTCCTTAACTAAAGGGATTTTGAGGTCATTGTGGAGTAAGGAGTTTGTGACATAATAGGGTGCATCAACTATGATTCTTAGGATTTTGGATTGAAAGGACTGTATTCTTTGGATGTTGGATGGTTTAGCAGTTCCCCACAGTTCGACTCAATACGTCCAGATTGGTCTCAGTAACGTCTTATAAATGGTAAGTTTGTTGGTCACAGTTAAGGTTGACTTGCGGCATAGTAGCTTGTAAAGTTGTCCAAGTCTCCTATTTAGTTCCTGTCTTTTAATTTTTGTATGTGTGTTCCATGTTAGACGGGAGTATAGATGAAAGCTTAGGTACCGGACGCAGTCGGAAGTTGGGATAGGGATGTCATTAAAGTAAATTCTGCCAGGTTGTTTCTCCCTTAGTGTGAACGTAACATGACAGCATTTGCCTTCTTTGACTTTAATGCGCCAGCGCTGGCACCAACGGTGTATGTCCATCAGATGTCGTTGGAGATTTTGCCTGGCAGTAAGTGAGTCAGCATCGGTAGAAAGGTTTGCTTGGTCATCTGCAAAGTTTGCTAGGAGTGTGACGGGATATCGGCAGTGTATAGGATGTAAAGGATTGGGCTAAGCACACTACCTTGTGGAACTCCCGCTCCGCTTGGTAATAGTCGGGTTAATCTAATCCTTGCCGGACCCTGAAGAATCGATCGGTTAGGTAGGAGCGAAGGATAAGGTAAAGGGTGCTTGGGAGAATGGATTTTAATTTGAACAGTAGTCCGCGATGCCACACCCTGTCGAATGCTTGTGACACATCGAGGAAGGCACCAACGCAGTACTGCTTGTTCTCGAAAGAGGAAGATATGCAATCTGCAACACGAAACACCTGTTAGATCGCGGAGTGTTGGGCTCGGAAACCAAACTGGTGTTTTGGAAGTATTTGGTGAGCGTCTAGAATTGGTATTAGTCTTTTAAGAAGAATCTTCTCAAAGACCTTTGAAAAAAGAGGAAGCAAGCTTATTGGGCGATAGGAAGAAGGATTACTTGGGGGGTTGCCAGGCTTTGGAAAGAGGATTACAGTAGATAATTTCCAAAGGAGAGGAAAGTGTGTGGTTCGGAGAATGGGGTTGTAGAGGTAGGTGAGGAAAGTTACAGCCTTTTTGGGTAAGTGGTTTAGGATTTCGGCTGTAATAAGATTATGCCCGGGAGACTTGCATTTAGACAAGCGGGAGAGGATACATTTGACCTCAGAGGGGGTGACCGCTTTAGGAGGTGGAGACATAGGAAGAGAGGAATCAAGGAATTCTTCTACCTCCGTGCTCTTAGAATGGTTTTCTGGGTTAGGGTGAGGAGTGAAGGTTTGCTTAAGGTGAAGGCCAAAGACCTCAGCTATGTCTTCATCGGACGCTGCCCATGTGCTATCAGCCCCGTAATTATTTGACGTATGATGTAAAGGATAGGTAAATGAGCAGATTTCCCCAAATTGAGGATTTTGCACCTTTTTTTATTTACGTTTTAACCTGTGACATTTAATTCTAAGGCAGGACATGTAACATGAAACGAGGGATGAGTTAATTAGCATATTTCGTCTAAAAGGACTGTTATGACGCAAGGGGTGTGTAAAAAGCGAACTTCTTAGAATGTTGCAGGTTTAGTATTTTTGATATTTTCATAGTCTAATATCTCATGTGGAATATTGTTGATTAGGCCTTCATGGCTCAGATAGTGAGTATACATGAAATTATCTTTATATATAAATTGCTTGTAGAGTATGTAAGAACAATCAAAATCAAAATACTGTCATTTGCAAACATTTGGTTGGTGGATTCCTATTATATAGGTATCAAACCCTTTTCTGTAACGTCCATTCAAGATTTCACTATCTTTGTCTATTACAAGAAAATCATATTTGTCCCTCCACCACATATGACACAATTCTTTAAATTGTTTGAATTCCATGTCTGTGCTTACATGATCTTCATAAACATTTTTAAAATTAAGGTTGTCTTGCTTAAATAATATAAGAAAGATTGTATTGTCGCGTATTAGATGTTTTGGAACTTGAGTGTAACTTTGACAAAGATAAAAGCTATCTATTTCATAGTGTCTTCCCATACAAAAATATGCTCTAATTTCATTTTGCTTTTCATAAGAGACATCATCTACAGATCACTCACACTCTCAGACAAGATATTCCACAGCAAAAATATTAAATGTGTTACTGACATCCTCCTGTCCAATGGTTTTCCTATTTACAACATTAAAAAACTTATAAAATAATTTTTTATTTCCACTTCTCCAACCATCCCCTCCGCCAAAATAACGACCTCATTTTTCGCTCTCTTCCTTATATTCCAAAACGTTCTGAAAATATTAAGAAACCTCCCAGAAAAGCATTCCCTAGCCTTAAGCTTTTTTTTCCCACCAACAACAAACTAAAATCTATTTACACCATCCTCAAAGACCCCATCCCCCTTCCTAACAGGTCGTCTAGAAAATTCCTGTTCCACACCTAATTGCCATGGTTCTTACATTGGACAATCAAAAAACCCTATTTCCCATAGAATCAATAACCATAAAAATGACGTAAAGAATAAACTAATAAAAACTGCCCTCACATAAACATGTTTTTCATGAAGATCACACATTTGACTTCGAGAGCATAACCATTCTTTCCACTGAACCCTATGAGCACAAACGCCTTTTGTCTGAAACCGTTCACGTTAACCTACAACACTATCCAGTTAACAACAGAACGGACATAGAACAAATTACCTCAACTTATGTTCACGTAGGCTTCCACAGTCATCAGATGTATGTAAAGTTTTTTCCGGGTTGGACCGTGTAAAGTTTTTAATGGTTGCCGAGCTTTCGCACACCCTGTGATGGCTTCTTCAGGGCTGAATAGAGAATGGGGGGTTTTTTTTTTTTTTTTTTTTTTTTTTGGCAAATCAACCACTAGGGTCATTATTGCCTGAGAATATTATTGACTCTTCGATATTAGTTCAAAGTATCTGCCAAACCATACCATCCATTAAGCTCAAACGCTTTCCTTCAATCACGTCACACACTCACATATCAAAGATCCTCATTCTTCTATAGAGTCAGTCATATGCTTTATGAACTCAACCTTGAACTCCCCACTCCACTGCTTTCACAAGATTCAATAATAGAACCCTGTATGCTTGTCAGCCCACGAATCAACTTAACTCTCACCAAATATTTGAAACACAAAACTCTCCCTATAGTATTCTTAAGAGAGTTCAATAATATTCTACTAAGCATGCAATCCTGTTCTGTTGTATACACGGATGGCTCTAAAATAGTTGATCAAACTGGCGCCACGATTTTAAGCAGCACAAGAGTATATCGATTTTCACTCCATTAAATGTTCAGTATATACACCGCAGAACTTATAGCAATAGATAAAGCACTGACCATAGTATTACCGCAAAACACAATCTACTAATCTGTACTGACTCCTTATTGTCCATTCTCAGCTTTAAAAACTTATTGAACCAACACCCTATCATAAACAATATTATGTATAACTTTTTTTTAAAACTTTATAATTAATTACTTTCTACGTGTCTTGTAGTAATGTGCTGGTTAATAATCACAGTATGAATTAATTTAAAAAAATAGATAATTAAATAACAAATAATANATTCTCTATTCAGCCCTGAAGAAGCCATCACAGGATGTGCGAAAGCTCGGCAACCATCAAAAACTTTACACGGTCCAACCCGGAAAAAACTTTACATATACCTCAACTTATTCAAACATTTCTATAAACCATCAGCCCTCCTTCTCAATAAACCTGTCAAACATTTCTCCCAGTTCCAAAGTTACCTAATACCCTTCCATTTTACCTTTGTCCTTTTTATTGCCCTCTTTTGAAACAGGCCGCTTTCCCTTTGTAACTTCCGCCTCTTACCTCCCCCCCACCCTTTTACTTCCCACATTGTGTTTTTGAAAAATAATTATATTTCCCCTCAGTCATGGAAATGTGAACTTAGTGAAGATATATATTTTTTCAACAGCCTAGCTATTGATTTTGTCGAGCTCGCTTTGGATCAAAGTCACAGCCGCACTCAGTTACGAAGGGGCAAGAAATGATAAAATTGGAAATCGTCGGCATAAAGATGGTAAGAACAATATTGGATAGCAGTAGGGTAAATATGGCGGTTCTGGGTAACGCAAATGATGAAAATGGCGGACACCATGGTTTCCCAATGGATTTAATCCCCCTGTTATTATATGTTTTAGACCTATTTGACCTTTGACCCCACAACCTCCAGAGATTTTTAGGCGTATTTTCTAGGAACATAAGGTAGGTCTCATATGAAGTTAATCGCCTCCCACCCTGTTATTGTTTTATCAGTTGACCATTGACCATAATAATATTTTATTTAAATTAATCTTAATCCCCTTTAGAGTTAATCCCCCAATGTTCTCCTATTTGACCTTTGACCGCCCCCCCCCCCCAGAGAACTTCCTAGTTACCACGACGTAACCTGTGAGGGGCTAATCCCCTCCACTATTATTGGCTTATCCTTTGACCCCACCCCCTCCGGAGATTTTTAGATGTATTTTCTAGGAACTTATGGGGGGTCACGTGACATATGAAATTAATCATCCCTCCCATGTAATGATGAGTTTGAGGATTATCTTTGACCCCTAGGATATTTATTTTAATTAATCCTAATCCTCTATGGAGTTAACCCCCCAATATTCTGTTAAGTTTATAGAGTTAATCCCCCAATTTCTGTTAGACATATTTGACCCACCCCCAGAGAATTTCCTAGTAAACACGATGTAACCTATGAGGGGACAATCCCTTTCCTTGTGATTGGCTTATCATTTGACCTTTGATCCCATCATCCCCTTGGTAACGACAGAGCAGCGAATTTCAAATCAGCAACACACATATCTAGAAATTAGCATTTGGACGCAAACACTTGAGCCATATTGTTGAAATACGCCAAATTCCACATAAGAAATTGTCAGACTAAAATAAAAAAATATTAAAATACTAAACCCGCAATACCCATGTCGACGAAATTTAATTCTTGACGCCATAGATGACAAAAGCCCATAAAAGAACCTATACTAAGAAAAAAATATGCAAAAATACTAGACCCTCAACGCATATTTTGAGGAATTCCGCTCATTTACGTATTCTATACATTATCCGTTGGTCAAGAATATATTTATATATAGACCCTATAATACAACAATATTTTTCGATATACTAAACCCTCAACACATATTCCGAAGCAATTCGCTGTAAGACACTTTGCCTGTGCCATGAAGGTGTGTTTCACAAATTTTACATGAAAACCTATAAGACTAAGAAAAATATCAAAATACTAAACCCTCAACACATATCTATAAGAAATTAGCTCAATAACCTACCCTGTACATCAAATGCCGATCAAATAGAGTTAATCCCCCCAATTTCTGTTAGAAATATGTGACCCACACTCGTATTTATAAGAAATTAGCCCTGTACATCAAATGTCGATCAAATACAAAATTACATAAAAATCCTATGTTACAATCAAATTTTTAAAAATACTAAACCCGCGATACCCTTTCTTCACGAAATTCGATTTCTTTACTCGCCCCCTGCGTCATGAGGGAATCATGGACAAAATTACATAACAACCTCTATATTTCAATAAATTATTCAAATATACTAAACTCGCAAAGCATATTTTGGAGAAATACGCTCATTTACGTATCCCCTACATCGTACGACAAATAATTACAAAATTACATAAATACCCTATATTTCAATAAAATTTTCCAAATTACTAAACCCGCAAAGCATATTTTGGAGAAATCCGCTCATTTACGTATCCTCTACATCATACGTCAAATAATTACAAAATTACATAAAAACCTCTATATTTCAATAAAATATTCAAAAATACTAAACACGCAAAGCAAATTTTAGGGAAATCCGCTCATTTATGTATCCTCTACATCATACGTCGATGAAGTACAAAATTACAACCAAATCCCCCTTATAAGACTGAAAAATATCAAAAATACAACCTGCAACATACATTCTAAAGAAGTTCGCTCGTTGACGCACCCCTTGTGTCATACTGTCATAGCAAAGTCCTTTTAGACGAAATTTGCTAATTAACTCATCCCTCGATTCCATTCAAGTTCCTATCATAATTCATGTTAAGACATGTCCTGTCTAGGGATCAAAGGTCAAAGGTTAAAACGTAAATAAAAAAAAGGTACAAAGTCCTCAATTTGGGGAAATTTCTCCTTATCGCATTATTCCATCGTAAAAGATAAGTATTTAAAATAAAATAAAAAGTACTCACATTTTTTTAATGAAGTTCGCCCCTTGACGCACCCCTTAAGTTACATTCTACAATACGTCCTATTCTAGGGACCAAAGGCCAAAAGGACCAAAAACATAATAAAAGAGGAGAGGGGAGTTAAAATATTGAATTAAAATAAAATATTCTTGGAGTTAAAGGGGAAAAGGTAATCCTTAACACATAATAGCAGGATGAGAGATATACACCTATATTCATTTTACATGCACGAAATCAAATTAAGCCTTAAAATAAGTCTGAAATTTGAAGAAAATCATTTCTTCATCTATATAAAATAATATGAAAATATTAGTTTCATTCTACAATATGACCAATTCTAGGGGACAAAGATATACTTTTAAAATGTCGAACAAAAGCTTACCGTAGATGTTTAGAATAGGGTGGTAAATAACAGAGCTCCCCAATAGTCTAGCACACTAGAGAAGGTGTGGTCAGCACACCGTTCTCAATTATCAATTCAATGGTAAGGCTAGGTGTTCCCTAAGAGCACGCTAGGAATTACAAACAGGAGCACAAAAAAAAAAAAGTTTGTGCACTGTGGGATTTGAAATTCGCTGCTCTGTCGTTACCAAGGGGATGAGGGATCAAAGGTCAAATGATAAGCCAATCACAAGGAAAGGGATTGTCCCCTCATAGGTTACGTCGTGTTTACTAGAAAATTCTCTGGGGGTGGGTCAAATATGTCTAACAGAATATTGGGGGGTTAACTCCATAGAGGATTAGGATTAATTAAAATAAATATCCTAGAGGTCAAAGATAATCCTCAAACTCATCATTACATGGGAGGGATGATTAATTTCATATGTCACGTGACCCCACGTATGTTCCTAGAAAATACATCTAAAAATCTCTGGAGGGGGTGGGATCAAAGGATAAGCCAATAATAGTGGAGGGGATTAGCCCCTCACAGGTTACGTCGTGGTAACTAGGAAGTTCTCTGGGGGGGGGGCGGTCAAAGGTCAAATAGGAGAACATTGGGGGATTAACTCTAAAGGGGATTAAGATTAATTTAAATAAAATATTATTATGGTCAATGGTCAACTGATAAAACAATAACAGGGTGGGAGGCGATTAACTTCATATGTGACCTACCTTATGTTCCTAGAAAATACGCCTAAAAATCTCTGGAGGTTGTGGGGTCAAAGGTCAAATAGGTCTAAAACACATAATAATAGGGGGATTAAATCCATAGGGAATTAAGATTAATTTGAATAAATTATTAGCGACAAAGGTCAACTGATAAGCCAATAACAGGGGGGCGGGGGGCGGGCGTAACTTCATATGTCACGTGACCTACCTTATGTTCCTAGAAAATACGCCTAAAAATCTCAGGAGGGTGTGGGTCAAAGGTCAAAAGATAAGCCCATTACACATAATAACAGAGTATTGGGGGATTTACTCCATAGGGAATTAAGATTAATTTAGATAAAATATTATTATGGTCAAAGGTCAAATGATAAGACAATAACAGGGTGGAAGAGGGGGGGGGATTATCCCCTCGCTGTTGTTGGATAGATTAATAGGAAATTCGCCAGTGTAGGTTACGTCATGGTTACAAAAAAATTCGCCCGGGTAGGTTATGTTATGATTACAAGGAAATTTGTTCTGGAAGGTTATGTTGTGGTTACAAGGAAATTCGCTGAAATCTTTAGGGGACCCCCTGCGGGGTAGGACCTCCTATGACGTTACTAGCTATGAGGTAGGTAATTCGCTAAGATCTTTAGGGGCCCCTTGCGGGGTAGAACCTCCTATGACGTCACAGGTGTTGAGGAAGGAAATTCGCTGCTCTGTCGTCACCAGCGATGAGGTAGAGGTAAGACCCCGAGCGCTGCTACCTTGATCCAAAGAGGTATATATATATATAGGCGTAGATGTAAGACCCCGAGTGCTGTGTCGGAGACACCAGGATAACCGCCATTNGATATATATATATAAATTACAATGTTATATGTTTATTTATATAAGTTACATCTTCTATATCACTTATGTAAAAATGCTTTAAAGTTCCCTGCTCCTACCCTGTGCATGCCTTGCACAATACGTATCCTTCCAACTCCTTGTAACCTCAGTATATCTCAGGGAGCCACAGAGATATTTTACACAAACGTATAACCAACCGAAAATGTTTTTGTAGTTGTTTAAGCAAATTGTAAGAAGACTACATTGAAACGATACTGAAAAAAAAAACGGACCCCACCGATCCCCGAAACAAAATAATATTCGCATTGTGAGTGAACAGTTGCCGGTAGGAATATTTCATGCTGAGACCTGTCTTACCCCGAGCAAGGGTAATTATGTAGGTGTCGGCCCTTCCGCAGGTCACAGCCTTGTGTGTTTTTCTTGTCTTTGTATTGTTATAACTTGTTAGCGCTAGAAGTGAACAGATTTATTTGTCTATAGCGAGTTGGCCTGCGCCTTACATGACTCGTCTCGAAGGATATTCGGACAAGAACACAAAATCGTTGGTTGGAGGAGGTTTGTGAGGAGTTCATTCAAAACTGCGCGGAACTGGGGGATAAGTCGAAAATAATAATAAAATGTATTAATAACAGTAATATTTCCTTAACTAATAAGCATGAGGTGCCCGGAAAATTGTTTTCGGAGGATATTGTTCAGAGCGGAGGACTGAGTTTGAATATTTACAGGCATATTGCATTTGTACATTTTTATTTTGTATCATTAATTATCATAATTTTCGTTTGTCTAATAAGAGATAATAGTAAATATCCATTTATTGTCTGAATAGTGGCTGTATTTTTTCTCGATATTATTTACTGAAAAGTACAGAGATTTATTAACAATATGTAAAACTCCGGTTTTATCAACACCACACATGTGATCGCTTCGTCACCAAGGAATTGTTTTCTACTTTGAATACAAGTGTTCTCTATCGCGTCACTACCTTGAATTGTTCTCAGTATTTATTTTCTTCTATCGTTTCCTACATTTCAACAGAAGAGACTACTTCGCTGAAAGAAGGCTTATTTGTTTCGATTCGTTTTCAGGTATTCAACTAAAATTCACACCTAGTGGACTTTATTTATAATAATAGCGTGTTGACTAATTAATAAACATTTTCAGAACGCATTGCAGTAGTCTTCTTTGGCTTTCAAGCTTATAAATCGAAACAAAATCGCTACAAAGGACGCTCCCGAACCTATTAAGGTTAGAGTTTGTATTAAGGTAGAGCAGTATCCTAATGATTCAAAAACGTCCCTTCACTGTCTTAAGTGGATCCAGCCACAAGAGGATGATACAATAATATTCGAATTCCCGCCGCAATATCAACTACTAAATGCAAACCACAAGGATCTACTTTAAATATCCACAGTAAGGAATGTCCTAAAATCGTTGAGCAAACGTGGCTCGTATCGGATAGTGTCAATGACTCTACCGGCTGAAAATGTTCCCTTATACTTTGATGGTGAGGGAAACGTCGTTTTTGAAGAATATTTTCTACAAGAAAAGGACTACCGGACTTGGAGATCGTATATGTCCCCTCCTCCTCAAACATCATCGGACGCTCCAAGTGCAGCGGTATTAGATATTCTACACAAGCTGACCACTAGAGCCGAGGAACCCCAACGGGTAATGAACTCAAAACGTCTGAATCTTACGAAAGTCAAACGGACTTTGTTTTAGACAATTTAAATGGTGTGAATTCTGAGGTTGGACGATGGTTAGATACCTTCGTTCGGGAATGCGAGCGATGCCAGGTTAATGATTCGAAAAATGAGATTCTAATTTTACGTTTATTTGTGGAGGGGATTGCCAAAAATTGGTACTCCTCAACGTTGATTGAATTAGGATTGGAAAAAGACTTCACGGATTGGGAATTGAAGATGAGAACGGAATTTAAAGAACAAGGATGGAAAAAAATCAGAGAAGCATATAACTATAGGTACATATGGGGTCATTATGATGATTATGTACTGCGAAAACAGAGTCTTCTACTGGAACAAGAGCACGCAATTGACAGCATTATTCAACTAAACCTTATTGTTATGGGATTACCAGTCAATGTACAGGAAAAACTCGACCGTTCTAAAATTGATTCAATTGCAGAATTACTTGGAGAGCTGAGAAAAATGGAGCCTTCGTTGCTATCACAACAAAAAAAAATCTGCCAATATTGTTACACAAAATAAAAAACCAATTGTAACAACTGAGAACAAAAAGCCCTGCTCCATTTGTAACAATATAGGCTATCGAGGGAGGTTTCATCCTGAGGCAGTGTGTCGAAATCGGTTAGCTAGTGAAAAAGGTATAAAAACTGTGAATAACGCTGAAGTTCAAGAAACCCTTAATGAATCCACCACTGATCAAAAAAACTAGGTTTGCTGCCACTAATTACTCTCGGGGTCATAATAAACAGGAATTAAAAATGCACGGGAATCTACGACCCTGGCGCGAATATCAGTTTTATCACACTAAAATGTGTGAAAAACTTGAAGTTACGAATCATACTAATATGACCTTACGAAGGATAATAATATGACCTTCCGAACGATTGGTGGCAGGCATGGTTTTGCTGGTTGTGTGAATGTAAAATTGAGAGTCACGAATTTGGAGAAAGAAGTCCAGATGTTTATAGCAAATGATGAAAACTTTAAATATGACATATTGTTGGGCTTGGACTTAATTGCGAGTTTTTACTTAAACTTGAATTGTAAATTGCATCTATATCAGACCCTTCCCGAAGAATACAAAAAAACAATGACGAAAACTTTATTCAGAAGTTGGATGGCCTTCGAGATGTCTACGTGAATTACAATGAGGGCATAGATGTCAATAATTTTGAAGCAAAGGTAGATCACCTTGATTTTACCAAAAGGCGGGAAATTGAAAACTTGATTCACAAGTTCAATTGTATCTTTGCAAAAGATAAATTTGATGTGGGGCGAGTAAATGATCACGAGGCCCACATACAACTGTTTGAACATACGTTTGTTTCAAGAAAGCCATACCGTTGCAGCATTCCAGACCAACAGGAAATCGAAAGTCAGATATCTCAGTTATTGAAAGCAGAGTTAATAGAAGAATCTACTTCACCTTTTGCTTCTCCAGTAACGCTGGCATACAAACGAGAAGAAAAAGAAAAATAATAGATTATGTATCGATTTCCGTGAGTTGAACCGTTTAGTAGTGCCTGAACCACAACCTTTTCCACTGATTGAAGAACTGATTACAAAAACAAGAGGTTGTCGGTTGTTCACAGCATTGGACATAAATTCAGCCTTCTGGTCAATACCTATTCGAATAAAAGATCGCTATAAAACTGCATTCGTGACTCAAGACGGGCACTGGCAATGGAAATGCCTCCCGTTTGGATTAAAAACCTCCCCCCAAATTTTTCAACGAGTTTTAAACTCTATTTTAAGACGAAATAACTTGAAAGACTTTTCTGTTTGTTATATGGACGACATTTTAATTTTTTCTAAAACATTCACAGATCATATACAACACTTGCATAAACTATTGGAGGCAATTTGCAGAGAAGGCTTTCGGTTAAAAATCACAAAGTGTAATTTCGCTAAAAATGAAGTTAAATATCTAGGACACATTCTCTCAGAAAATACAGTCCGTCCACTTGGGGGAGATAACTTGATGGCCATACAAAATTTTCCTATTCCTAAG
>KZ807260.1:556369-573569 GCA_000696205.2 Oncopeltus fasciatus | reverse complement strand
TATATATAATGTATATATAGAAAAAAAAAAAGGCCTAAAGGTAAGACCCCGAACGCTGATCCAAAGAGGTAGGCTTAGAGGTAGAAGTTTTAGCGGGAAACTATGGTGTCCGCCATTTTCATACTTTGCGTGGCCCAGAACCGCCATGAAAAAATGAAACCAAAGGAGGGTACTGTTGGAGAAGGATAGCTTTTAAAGTTTAGGAGTATGGAGTGATCGATTGTAGCAAAAGCTTTTGAGAAGTCCAATAAGATGAGGATTGTGACTTTTTGCTCTTCCATCGCTCGCTGAATATCAGTAGTGATCTTCACTAGAGTTGGACTGAGTGGAAAATCGTGTCGGAAGCCAGATTGTAAAGGATCGAGCTGGTTGTTTTCTAGGAACTGTGACATTTGGAATTGAGTTAGTTTCTTAAATGGTTTGGACAGATTAGAGAGTATGGATATTAGGCGGAAATCATTGAGCGAAGAAGGAGTAGAGATTTTACTTAGAGGCTTTACAATGGCTTTTTTCCATGCTGAGTCATGGAAATATGAACTTAGTGACAGGACGTCCTCTCTTGTCTTCGTGATAGCCCTGAAGATGGCTTACAATGTAAGCCGAAACGTCGGCAGATAATCCTTTATTAAAAAATACATTTTTTAAATTTGTGTTTTTTGGATCTACCTTGACCGAACCCCAACTAAAATCATCTAAGAATAGATTTTTTTATTCTATTCCCTTTCATTAATTGTTTAAAATTTACGTGGGATAATAAACCACAACCAAATAAATATTCATAAAGAAAAATTTAAAAAGTAAATGACGAGAGTCGACAAATAGCTTGACGACATTGTCAAGACGACTTTATGAATTTATGGAGCTGACATAAATAGCTCCTTCGAGTTTTAGACGATGTATTCGTCTTTTTAGTGGGTTAGTCTCTCGCGGTGGGAATTTAATAAGTTTTCTGATCCAGGTTCGAGTCCTGGCTAGGACAGAGAAATTTTTTTAATTCTATTTCATCTCACTTATTGTTTAAAATTTACGTGGGATGATAAATACAACTAAATTATTAATTATAAATGAAAATTAAAAAAGTAAATAACGAGAGTCGATAAATAGCATGTCAGCTCCATCGAGCATAAAACGATGGATTCGTCTTTCTCGTGAGTTAGGCACTCGCTAGTGTGTTGGGAATTTAATAAGTGGTGTAATGGATGCATACCGGAAAGCAGGAGATCCAGGTTCGAGTCCTGGCTGGGACAGATAGATTTTTTTAATCTATTCCCTCTCATTGTTTAGGCCGATAGGGTTTTCAGAAATTGAAATACTGACTATCGGACCCAAGCCATGAGGCTAAAAAAAGAGTTTGAACAATTAAAAGAAAAAAATAAATAATATTTTTGCCATAAAAAAATAAAAATAAATAATTAATAAATAAACTTAATTCATAATATAATTCTGTAGACAAAGGAAATAAAAATTAGAAATCATAAATGAGGCGCCTCCTATAATAAGATAAAAGTATAAAGTGTATATAAATACCATACAAATATATAACACAGGAATATTGCAAATTACCAAGTTTCCTATGTATGAGAGATGGAGGCGATCACTGTTTATGTATGTAAGAAAGGGAGGCTGGACAATTATGGTGAAATGCGCTAATGAAGCATTGGTCAAAATGGCAATTTAAAATCTACTATTTATATGGAAATGTAGCCAATGAAAAATTACTGATAATTTAACCTCCAGCCGTCAGTACATACAGGAACAGTAATATTTGTTACAAGAAATTAGAAAGGAGCCAATAAGGCGAACATAAAAGGTAGTAAATCTTGAGAGCAGGCACAGACGCGAGGTGTTGATGCGGTCGAGGGACGGCGACTTTGCCCTTTGATCTCCACCACCGATGATTATGGAGGCGAGTTGTTGATGTGGTTGAGGGATGGCGACTTTGCCCTTTGATCTCCACCACCGATGATTATTGAGGCGAAAATAAAATTCAGCGCATGATACGCTCAATTAAAAAATGTTCGCACTCGCGGATAAATCCCAGCACATTAATGTCTTTACTCACGTAACCGGTGAAGTCCTTACTGGTCTGATTAAAGTGCGCTGGGTTATCGTTCGAGTCCGGAAAACTAGTTATTCTCCCTTGACCAGGAATGTGTTAACGTCTGAATGTAGCTCACACTCCTGTGTCAAGCCAATGAGAGAAAGAGAAGCGGGCAGGGCAGCATAAATGGCTGACTTAAAAAAAGGTTTGTTAAATGAGCGGCTACACCCTTTCCATTCAGCAGCTAGTTCCAAACTAAGTTTGTCTTGCCTGGTCTTAAGTTCACCATGCCCTCTCTCCCGGGCCGCAACGAACTATCCTTCACTCCAGTGAGCACAATCTGGCGGAAATTATGCACACAAATCATGGTTCGCGGAAAATTAGCGTCACAACACTAACATTAAATATTACAATGTTTATACTAGTAAACATTGATAAAACAAACATATGGTACATGTGGCCTGCACATACCGCCCACCAAAATTTTGGAATTCAAAATTTTCCACAATAGGGTTCGTTGAGTGGTAGTAACGGGACAAGTTTAGCAACTGGTCGCTTATAGGTACAGTTGCAGGTAAGCCTTATGATGGTGGTCAACAAGGAGTTTGACGAAGTGGGATTTAGAGGACAAAATGATCGGGTGCTTAGTATCATAATTAAGGTGAGTTATCCAAACGACCGCCCACCCTGAGAAGACCCTCATCGTCGCGAAAAGGGTTTAGAGACCTTAGATGCTTGCCATCTATGGGTTGGTATTTTTGACTGACAAGGATGCAAAGTCTGGTGGCGGCCCTCGTCTCTCGAAGAGTTATGGGTCCGTTTACGGAAATACCATCGCGAATCCAGGCAATGAATCGCAAGGCGTATGCGAAACTCTGCAATAGTCTGGTAAGTGACGAAAATCTCTCCATTAATTTCACAATCCAAGGCGTCGTAGGTTGTGTTGACGTGAGTACCACAGCACGACGTTCCTTCAGTTCAGAAAGGTTAGCCACCCTGAACTTCGAATTGGGCCATTGGCACTTGGGTAGCTTAAGCCAGGCTGGCCCCGCCCACCATAGGGGATGTTGGGCCAACTCCGATGGAAGAAGGCCTTGGGAACTGCAATCGGCCTGATTGGTTTGTATAAATGTCTTAATCACTGCATGGTGGGGCAGATTGTAAGCAGATGTGCCAGGTTCCGCCACCCTCATGTGACCCAAATCCAAGTAGTCTCGCATAAATTGCTGATACTCCTTCTTTAGTACCTGGTCCCTTTCAAGCTTGGCCTTGAGGTTAATGAGACGCTTTAAGGCTTGTCCTTTTGGATTCTCTAATGCGGAGACAGTTTATTTGAGCGGCAGGGAAACAACATCTTCGTATCAACATATTCGCCGACTGGACGATATAAAGGGCTTGTTAAAAAAATCTGTTAATATGTTATTAATCTCCTCCGCCATAAAATTCACATCCTTGGAATTAATAAGACTGTTTCAGTCCACATCTCATCTGAAAACTCCTTCATCAATATTTTTTAGATTTCTGAATAGTCCCTGGACATCTTTGAAATCAACCACACCCCGCTTGTAGAAGACGAAAACTGGATATATGCCATTTTTTTTAGATTTTCCTGGAACTTCATTTTACCATGCCTAAGGGCCTTAGATACATCCGATACTTCTATGTGATCAATCCGCGTCTCAGCGTTCACCGTAGAAGTAGAAGAGTGGTTCGTGCTATTTAGAGGAAGCAGCCGAAGACCAAGAGATATCAGAGTAGCGCAGAGTTGACATTATCTACGCGGGGATCCGTATTCAAGTCACCCATTACAATAATGTCAGAATATGTAGACAGGAACTTCGATATTGCAGTCTCCACCTTTGTGAAAAGACCCCGCTTTGGAGGCCGAAGCACCACTCCAACCAGAAAAGCTCTGTAGCCAGTGGACGTCAGGTACTTGCGAGTTGTTATTCTTGAAACGTTCAGGTCATCCTGATTTCTTTATGAAAAAAAAGATAATTAAATAAAGCACGGGCTAGATAAAATAATAATAGAGAAATAGGAACAAAAATAAACTAATTAAATCAAGTGCAGGACTTGAAACAGGTTAATAATGAACTTAATTTAAAATTAATTACAATTTTGAATAGCGAAATCCTATTCAGTGATATTATCGTATTAATATACATGTCCTATATGAGGGGCCAACAGATAACAAGGGGGGGGTGGATACAAAATATAAAAGGGAGAGAGAGAGTAGAAAAAATAATAAGAGGGGTGTAAAAAAAATTGACCGTTCTTCAACCAAATATTTTTATTATTATATCTTTGATATAAAATATATTTAATAGCAATGGACTATATAAAGTATAGTCCATTATTATCTACCATCATTAGCCAATTACTCGATCCTATTCCTTGGTCAAAGAACTCTTAGCCCGCAATTTCAACTTCCATAATAAAATTATCAAATTTGATTAAATAAAATGGGCCTCGGACCGAAACAAGTAGTAATCCGATGGCGCAAGGTCTCGACTATATGAAACGTGGATGAGGCAGGAGATTGAACCCATGCAGCTTCAAAACTTTTCTTTGGCTCGAAGGGAAGTGTGAGGTGGATCATTATCTTGCTGGTATATGGTAATACAATACCTTTTAGGTTGATCAAAGCAAGTTAACGCTCAGACAACTTCGCGTACAAACGTCCCAGATGTTCGTAGTAGAGTTAAAAATTCATAGAGCATCCATCAGAAACCAATTCGTTATGAAAAACACCTTCAAAATTTAAAAAAAACTCAAGTTTTTTTTTATAAATATTTTATTTGTTTGTGGTATTGTACTCGAAGGAGCTGACATTGTCAAGCTATTTGTCGACTCTCGTCATTTACGTTATTTATTTTTATTTATGCATCTAAATGCACCGGCCCGGATAGCAGGAGATCCAGGTTCGATTCCTGGCTGGGACAGATAGATTTTTTATTCTATTCCCTCTCAATAATTGTTTAAAATTTACGTGGGATATAATACCACAACCAAATAAAATATTTATAAAGAAAAATTAAATAAAGTAAATGACGAGAGTCCTCGCCTTTCTCGGGGCTTAGGCTCTCGCTAGTGTAGAGGGCATTGATTGAGACATCTAGCGCGTCCTGGTAGCATACCAATTGGTAAATGCACCGGCCTGCATAGCAGGAGATCCAGTTAAAAAAAAACTATTTAGATTTTTTAAATAAAAACATATTTTTTTATTCTATTCTCTTGCATATTGATTACTTGTGTTTAGTAAGAGAAATTTCTCACTTTTTGAGACTTCAAGAACTTGTGCCGATGAATCCACCAATAGTACCATGCTTATATTGTCTTCCTAAATTACATGAAGAGAGTATTCCTTTTTAACTTGCACTCAGGATTAAAAACATTAACTGAATAGTAAACGAAACAGTTCCCAACAATTTTAGCTCTCATTAAATAAATTGGAATTGGCATCTGAGTATAAATTTACTTATTTTGCTAGTCGTGGTGAGCTCATTTCAAATATATATTCCATTATTCAAGTATAATTAGGACTTCAAGGTTCAAAAAATTGAACCTTTAATAGCTACCGAGCTGTTGGATTTAATTAAAATATTTGACTCAAAATTATTTTAAGTATAATGATAATTTTATTTACAAGATCTGGGTATGGGCAGTAATATGAGCCCCTTCGTTACTGATATATAAATGTGTGTGTATATATGTATATATATATATAATTCATGTTAGAAATCAAAACTAATAACTATTTAAATTTCTTAACTTCAAAATAAAACAAGTGAGGTGAAAAATTGATGCATGGAGTTTACCACAAACCCATAGCCATGGACACTACAATAAACTTTGACTCAAACCAGCATATTAATACCAAAGCCATACCATTAGTTTTTCTTACAAACAGTTATAAAAACCGCCTTACACTAATGAATATATTAAAGAAACACCTATATTAAACACTTTGCTAATCACAAATTCTCAAAAACTTAGGTAAACCTGAACACAGTACCAGAATAAATTAGTAAAATTCCAAAGAAGCATATATTACTATAGCATAAATTACGAATATTGCATATATACATTTATTTGATTCAGAAAAAGATCCCATAGAAGTTGGTGATAATTAGAAATTTATAAAATAAAATGTGGCATTAATAATTGCTTATATGTTGGTCAAACAGGAAGGAAAGTTTAAAAAAAACAGGGCCAGGAAAACTTAGATAAAGATGGACTTATAAATGTGTTAGAATGCACGAAAAAAAACAACAACAAAAACGAAGGATAATATACAGACGGATATCAGACTCTGATGTCTTAAATTTATTATCCTTGTCTCGGTATCTTTCTTGAAGTAAACCACCAACCTTTGAGGTATACAAATCTTAATTTTTCCCAGAAGGAACTTAATTTTTACCTTTTTATGTCTTTCATTTAGCACATATTTGTATGTTGATTTTGTTGCTATGTTTTATTTTATTGACTGGATATTTATTTAAATAGTAAATTGTACACATATAAAAAATTGATTTTAGGGGTAAATATATACATTTATTGGTTTTAAATTAATGTATTAGCTTTTTCTAATGGTTTTTAAATTAATTATTACTATTTTACAAGTTTGTTTCTGACAGGTGTGCTAAGCTCCGATGGAGGGTCATATGTCCTGAAAGCCCTAAGCTATGATTAATAAGAAAAAAATTGTGGAGAGAAACGAATTTTGTTTCAAAAATACCTCCTCTTCCTAAACAATTGAAATATTATGAATAAATAAATGAAAAGTATTTATTGCAGTGATTTAATTTATTTTGCGTTTAGTAAAGGAATATGGGATAATAAGAAAGAAATATAGTTAAGCATAACTTTTCTTTAATTGTTTTTTTTAAATAAAAAATTAACTTAATTTAGACAATAGCTTATTTTAGGAAGAACCAAATAACATCA
Organism: Oncopeltus fasciatus; assembly: GCA_000696205.2. Taxonomy (NCBI): domain Eukaryota; kingdom Metazoa; phylum Arthropoda; class Insecta; order Hemiptera; family Lygaeidae; genus Oncopeltus; species Oncopeltus fasciatus. The sequence goes on along the minus strand of KZ807260.1, from coordinate 566,578 downwards.
TGAAATGAAACAACTTAATCGGTAAACCCTCCTTCCATAGCAAAGTACATCCTATTCAGAAGGAAAGAATGTTTTTTATCAACAGAATAAAAACCAATGTTCCCAAAGGAGGTGTTATGACTCAAATTGTAAAAAGAAAATTACAATGACTAACATAATTGCAATAAATAATACTATCCCTTTATAACTTATCTTATCTTAAGAACAAAACAAAAGCAGAAAACATAAAAAAAAATACACCTTGCCCAACAAACTATAACAATATATAGCTTTTTTGGCAATGTGTTAGGATAAACAGAATTCACACTATAAAGGTACAATTTTTTGGTAAAGTATATTATAAATGGAATAAATCGAAAACATATTCATTAATTAAACAACTTTTTAATAATTGCTTTTCACTAAAGAAAAGATGGAAGTTCGTTATCCAAAAACCACTAAAAATGTTAATATCGTTGTATAAAATATAGACATTATTTTCTAATATAATGTGATATTACATGTTTATGTGAATTTATAAGTTTAAAGCAAAAAGGTGATACAATTTATTCCATTTATAATGTTATTAATATTCTAATTCATCATGGTATCACTAATGGTATCCTATTCTGCGAGGTTTCTAAAACCAAAGATTAAGCCCAGTGTAGAAGTTCAAGTGAAAATTGAGCCTTGTAACTTACAGCTTAACTTTATATGTATTTATGTAAAAAAAAAAAAAAAAACTGAACAGTTTTGCAATTATTTTTTGTTATTAAATACAATTTTCCACAGTTTAAAATTAATTTAATAGAAGTTGTAAAACAAAAGAGACATTTAAGTTTGAAATTTTAGTAACAAACTATCTAAAATATTTTAAAATAAGGAAAAGGTTTACTAGAAAAAAGAGAATTATTATTCCTAAAATATTTCACAATTTTTAAAAATTAAGATTAATAGAAATACCTGCACAGCACACACAAAAAAACTTTAAATGTCTCTCATCAGCTTATAGAAAAATAATTTAACCTAATATTAAATTCTTGACTATACAAATTTTAAATTATCAATATGATACCATGATGGATGGTATTAAAAAAAANTCTGAAAATTGATTGAAACACATTTACTTAAAATATTTTTGGCTATTATGGCACAATAATTAATCAACAAATAATTTACAATCAAAAATAGTAAAATATTTGTAATTATAAAAAATTTAGAATAAAATTTTAATTACATATATTAAAAAAAAAAGAAGTTTTATGAAACACTTTACATTTATTAACCCAAGGCTATATCATTACAAACCTATGGAATAAATCATTCAGAGTAAAAACTAGAATTCAGGCTATTATTTCAAAAGCCTGATAACAAATGATCCAAAGAAATTAACAGCAAAAGAAAAAAAAACACTAGTCTAAAGAAATAAAATATGTTATTTTAAAAATGGTTACAGTTACAAAAACTGAAATATCAATTAAATGTTAAATTTGTTTTTAGTTTTGTGAGTAAAAGGTTTTATTTACACATTTTTGTTTATGATAAGTTTTTATAATGTAATTATACAATTTATTAACAAGTGAAAAAGTTAATTGCAATAAGTGATTTTTTTAATAACTAATTAAATTAATAAGCTATTAAAATACAGTTTCTTCCACTTAAGCATTTAAATGCATCAGTCCTGTTGAAAAAATAAATAGAAGACCTGTTAAATAATTAATAAGCCATAAGAGTAAATTATGATAAATGAATATGTTGAATCAAACAGCCCCAAAGACATTTGGTAATATTAACATATCAATTTTAACTTTCTTCTTCTAAATATTATAATAATTAGTGATTTGGCATAAAGGTGAAATATTAAAATCTACATTTTGCACTAGAACAAAAAAAAAGACAACTAAAAAATTAATTAATGAATTTAAATAAATTAGTGAAATATGCTTCAAAGTAGTTTTCATTTTCACCTTTTATCATTACTCTTTTACAAATTCAATCCTGATTTTGCTTATCAAATCTCAACCAGCTCAAGGATACATACAAAATTATAAATAAAATTAGCACAATTATTGTAGGGAGGGAGGAAGAAGCACATTGTATACATTAATGTAGAAATTTAAGCTCTAAATTGAGCATATGATTAGACTAGTGGTAGACCAAGGACATTTATAAATATTGTGTACTAAGCAATGCTTAACTTTCACATAATACGAATTAAATTATTTCCCCAAGCCATTAAAATATATAAAAAGAAAAACTTTAGAGAAGGTTCATTTGAATTTTTTATAAGTTTAAATAAATAAGTTTGGCCAATTTAAGCAACTTATTTATTTTGCAATTAATTCTTAGAAAAATAATTTTAATGCATTGGAAATATAAAAAAGAAGTTTATTCATATAATAGTTCAGGTGATTAGACATTAAGCCTTTTCTAGCTTTCTTTAAGTGGGAGTTAACAGTAATATCTGTATCCCTACTCGCCAGTGGTAAAGAACCTACTATGACTATTGATGAATTATGAAACATTGGGGACAAAAGACCAATTATGAGGTAAAAAATAATCAAATTGTTATTAAGAGTTATTCAGAGAGTTTAATGTCAATGTCCTTCAGAAGTCCTAACCTGAAGAAGGACTTAATAGAAAATAAACCTTGATCAGACCTAACAGTGCTAATTGTTTACCTAAACTTAAACTTAAAAACTGGGGGTAAAGTGAACCCAATTATCTGACAAACATCTTAGGTAAGCCTGTATTTTTCTTTTGAAAAATGTATCGTTAATCATGAGGGTAGATAGTATGGGTGTGGGATATTAGAAGCAAGCTAGGTGCAAAAAAAAAAAAATTAAAATAATATTTATTTATGACTAGAATTCTATTACATTATTTATTACTTTTAGAAAAAAAAAAAAAAAAATCTGAAATTTTAGAATGCATTTCTTTGGCAAACATTAAAAATAAAATTATTACTTCTTAAATAATAATCAATAAAAGAACAAATTATTTTATTAAATTATACGTTCTGATGAAGATCTTGACATTTTATATCAATTTGGGCAAAATGTGATGTAATCCAGAAGGTGAAGCTAAATAAATAAAAGCAAATTAATAAATACCCCTCATTATTTCTCTTCAAGCAAAAAAAAAAATAGTTATATCAGAGGAACTTGGAACAAGAAATAATAGCAGAATGGGCATAGGTGTTAGAGATCACTATAAGTCTAGGGTTCTACATACCCCTGGAAACATTTGTATACTCCATAAATTCTAACTGGAATATTAAAGGTTTGTATTGATAACTTGAGAAGAAATATTGTTAAAACACAGGCATACATGTATAAGCATATTAAATACTTACTACTGAAAATAATATTCTTTCTTCTAAGCGAATTCGCTTAGTAAGCAAGCATGACATGTTTTGTGGACTTGTGAGTTTATTTTAACCAATTATGTAGTTAAAATAATATATGTTTGTAATAGAGCCAGTATATGAAGTCTAGAAAAACTCCAGTGCATATTTTAAATACTTCTCATTAAGTTTTTGTTAAAACATAAATTGATATTTTTCTTAGAATAAGCGTATACACATACAACATCAGAAAATAACTATCCTATTTTCAATACAAAAAAGAAAACCAACAGCTGATTGGGTGTTAATAATATGATTACCTAAGTTCATTTAGTTAAAAACTGTAATAATAATGATTAATTCGTCATATCTTTTTGAAAGTAAAAATTGAAAATAAGAGATTAATTAACTTAGTTTTTTTTAAATAATAGTAGTAATAAACAACAATAATAACTAAGATGTAGACAAAATTTTTTTAAAACACAACAAAACAAGGCTAGATACTTAAATAAAAATCACAATTGACACAGTAAAACACCAAAAGAAAAAACAACAACAATAAAACAATCATTACAATTATACATGCCTCTAGGTACAAACTTATCACATAAAAATTATTTTATTTATAATATATACATAACAAAACAAAATATATCACACTAGCACCATTTACACAGGAATAAGGGACAAGAAAGTATCACTTAATTTCATGATTGTTCAGAGGGAAACATCTATTCTATAAGAATGACTAAATAGAATATGATATATATCTTATTTATGAAATGTATATGGCAGATAAGTTTCTAGTATATAATCATAATAAAATATCTTTAAGAATTATTAACTTTTTAAAAGAGATTGAGTAAATGGATATTAGATGCATACTAAGAAAAACATATGTTTAATTTGTTTTGAATGGGGTTACTTAATTTTTTCATTTGTTTTTTAAGTGGTGATGGTGGGAGGGGTTTTATTCAGAAGAAACAGAAGGCATAATTCATCTTCACTCAACAGTAAAATAAAATAAATATAGGAGGGGGAGATAGTCGGGGTTCAGTCAAAAGTTTAATATTAAATAAAAACAAATTGGTGAACCAATATTGTATTATTTCATAATAAACCTTTGACCGAACCCTGAATATCTCCTGATTATCAATGGTCAACCAACATCCCATAGAAGAAAATAAATATATTTCAGACACAAAGAAATATTAGAATACATGTATTTTGAATATTACAGGAATTAAATAATGAACAACCCTACTTAGGAGGGGTTTTTATTCTGATTTTTATATTGTCAAAATTTCCCTTGGCACTAGAAAGGATGTTTTATGTTAATTTATATTTTGATCTTTTAATCATAATTTTGATAGCAAATTTAATTGTAATTTCAACCGAATAATTTATCTAACTTATAATCCACATCAATGGATATTAAATTATGACTAATGCTTAATAAATCAGTACAAAAATAATGATATTAGTCTTGTGATTACGAAACACTAGGTGTTTTCCCCATTAGCTTTTGACAAAGGAAATATTTCCTAACAAAATTATCTGAGAATGTATTACTTCATAAGTGACCATTTTCAAATTAACGTCATCTTCAAAAGTTGCCTATATGTAAACAATTATTTATTTGTTAAACAAATTTCTTATAAATGATCACAAATAAAGCAACATATGCAGGTAGTCATCCTCATTATTTACAACTATTTCTTATTAAAGATAAAAATATAAATTTGGAAAAAAAAAAATAGAAAGTTAAAATTTTTAGGAAATAAAATACTTTCTTTACATACAGCTCCTAAACTGACAAAGAAAAGAAAATACTAATAGAATAAAAGTACAGAATAAACATTAATTCTTCGAGCAAAAATTTAGAAAAATTGGCATTTACTACAAATCTCAGAATATAGATTATAGAATATTTTGTGAAATTCTGCATTCATAATAATATATTTATGTCCATACATGTTTTAAAATAAATCTGAAAATGGGAAATCTCCATTGATTGACAAGCAAGAGTACTTCAAATTTCTTTTGTCATCCATGATGAAAGTGAACTTTTGATTTAAAAGTGTGTAGGAAACCAAACTAAATAATTAGGGTGAATATTTTTAAAATTAAAAGTATTGAAGTAAGTACATTAAAATAACTTGGAAATTCACAGTTGAATGTTTCCTGTCATAGCAGCAAATAAAAAAATATCAAATTATAGTACATAGGGCACCATCAATTAGCCATTCTCCTATAGTATCATAAAACAAACAAAGTTCTTAATATTCATTTTCTCACTCATGAAGCTGATTTAAAAATATAAAAAGTGTGAGAAGCTGAATAGATCCAACTTCTAGATACACAAAGAAAAATTTATACTCTGACATATACCATATAAACTAGTGGCAATTGGCTCCAGGTCCAAAGAACAACTTTTTAACAGTATATTAATGTTTGAATTGTATTGAAATATTGTTAAAGAATAACATTTTTGAGCAGAACTTTAAAATAAATACTATTTATCGTATTAACAATTTATTCAGGCTATGATTAATCATCCAATAAATTGAAAAATCACTTTATAATTGTTAAGGACTGAAATAATTTAAATTTATATTTAAATATAAAACATCTCAGTCTTGCATAAGGTCTGGAAAGTAATAGTTTTGAAATTTGTATTGAAAAATCAATAAATTAGTTGATTTTTATGGAAGACAAAAGGGTAATTGCAGTAATATTTCTAGCTCCTTGGCATTAACCCATTAGATCTTGCACAATAGCCTATTTTAAAACTGTTTTAATACTTTTAAAACATTATCTCATTTCTTAAGCATATTAGATCTATTCTATACATTCCTGATTGTTATATGCTAATCTTTTGCTATTTAGAATTTGTTATCAATGTTTTATATTTCAAAAATATAACTAATATTGCTTTAGCATTAATTTTTTTTAAATTCATTAAAGTTGTCTAAAATTAAACAAAAGCATTTAAATTAAGAACTGGAGGACCAAAAATGTTTAAAAAATTAAGTATTGAAAATATTTATCCCTCATTGAAGTATGAAAGCTCATTTAGCATCTTCTATGACTTTTTGCATTCATAAGTGAACTCATACTAAATATATTCATCAGACTGTTAATTTATTACTTGAAAAAATAATAAATAAATTATATTATTTTNAAAATTATTATTAATCTTAATACACCAAGCTATTAAACCATGACTCGTGACAAATAATTAGAATATTAATTTTTCTAACCCAGGGAAACCAGAAGAAGTTTCTATATTAGTAAAATGTTGCTGAATTAATTTTTAAATAAAATTTTCATAAATTTGGCCTTTAGAGAAGCATGACTTATTTTATGAGAAAAATAACTGAAATATACATACCTACTAATCAGTCTTTTAGAAGGGCCTGGATCCCAATACAAAATAATTGGAAAACCTATTTCCAAGTTTTTGTAACAAAATTAATAAGATTAATTATTAAAGTAGGATTTCAAGTACATATTGTATGATTGGAACCAGAATAATGAAATTTAGTGAAGCAATAGTAAAGAACATTGCATATTTTTAATTAAATACTTTAAAAATACAAAAAGGTTTCAACATAATGTTAGCTCAGAATTTCATTCCTCAGTTATGAATTTCCTTTCAATTAATAAAATGATTTCTTTTCAAGTAATTTACTTAACTATTAAATTAATATGTAATAATTTGTAAAAAATAATCACATGTTAGCAAAACCTAAGGCCATAGGTCAATCTTTGACATTGCTTAATTTTTGTTTTAGATCAAATTAAAATTCGAAAGTCTTACTTTAAGTCATATTTCTAAAAATAGCATTATTTTAAATTCCTAAATCAATAATGAATCTTAAATGTTTGAGAAAAGTCTTCGTGGACATGGAGCCTGCAGAAAGTTCAAATACACTCTCTAGATAAAGGTGCAGATAATATCTATGAAAATTCATCAATGATTTCAAAATCGCTGTCGCTTTCAACTTCCTTTGTTGGAGCTGGTACCACCCCTTCTCCAGCAGCTCGAAATTGCAGGCGGCCAGAAATGGATGGGAATGTTTTATAGAAAACTCCAGAGAGGATAGAGGATACGGTCCTACCAGAAGGTACTTCTGGGAAGGAAAGGTCTTGGGCCAGGGGACTATCATCGTCTCCTGATGAACTCCCATTGAAGTGAGTATTTTTGAAGCTCAAGGCATTACCTTCCGAATCCGTCTCAGAGCCATCTCCTCCAACCATAGGAGGAAGAGTGAATGAATCCGCTGTATCTTGTGACGACTCATCATGGCATGGGATGAGGTCTGCCACTGATGACTCTGATGAAGGAGTAGAGAGATCTTAAACAAATTAACCGTCCATTAATAATACAATACTAAAGAGGAAATATAATAATATAAAAAAATTTTCAACTCAATTTTCAATTCTATTTTCAACTAAATAATTGCTTATGTATTTATTGTACAGCAATCTAATAGCTTCTTTAGTAGTCTTTAAAAGTTTATTATTGTTACCTGAAATGGCCCTAGGTCGGAATTTAGACATATCTCAATTCATAACTGACTTTTTGGACTGAAGAACCACTAAGGTTTGCTATGAAGTTTATATATATTAGCATATTTATACTATCTAATATATGATCCCACCAGACCTTTGAAGTTAGTTCAGATCACCTAGTTAGATCACCATATAAGATTAATTCAGTAACTAAGCTCTTTATTATTGTTAAGCACTTAACTAAATATTATAAATATTCTTAGTATTAAATTTAAACAAATATTATTGTCAGATACTTTATGGATGCTGAATCCACAAACCTAGGTAATAGTAATATTATATCTGCTAATTTTCCTGAAATTAATGACTATCTTGTCAACTTTTTCAATATTTTTTTTTTAATGGCCAGAAATTTACATTTTAATAATCATTAAAGCAAAATGAATGAAATTAGTATAGAAAATCATAGATTGTCCAACTCATTTTTTCCACAACAATTTCCATTGTTTTCAAGGTGTATACTTCCAATATACCCTTATTTATGCTATTCAAAAACTTCTGCATTTTCCCCATCTCCCCCAGGGCTTCACCGTGTGTTCTTCAAGCGACGAGAAGTTAAAGATATCCAACAATGCCGGTGCTTTGAATCGCCAGAAAATATCTCAACGACTTCAGAAGCCTACTGGCCAGAAACAAGATCCCCGGGCTTTTTTTTTTTTTTTTTTTTTTTTTTTTTTTTTTTTTTTTTTTTTTTTTTTTTTTTTTTTTTTTTTTTTTNATATCAGACCTAAAGACTACATCAACATTTAAAACTGCCCTGATTCAAGAATATTTTTTTCCTTTTTGTATGAATGTAAAATAACGTCTAAATAATAAAATAATCAGTTATAGAAGGTAAAAAAATATTTGGATAGAAAAATAATTAAATTTAAATTAATTTAAATAAATTGCATTATATAAGGTTTTTTAGCTATAGGAGGCTTTGAATTATATCTCTAATTCAAATCACTATTTGAGAATTTGAGTAGTTCATGCAAACAATTTAAAAAAATATAATACAAACAAATCTATTTTATTATAAATACAAATTATATTTTAAATTAAAAGTTTTCAAATTATTTTTACTTTATAAGAGTTCATAAAATATATTTAAATTTAGCAATTGAAACATAGTAGAAAAAAAAGTCTGTGAAACCGACCTTGTGCGAGTAGTAAGTCTTTGAAATTATTTTCATTAATTCAATTTTATCCCATTTTATGTGTATTAATATTTTATATTATTCCTTTTAATTTTTTTTCTTTACAAAAATCAATGCAGATACTCCCACATTCACAAGAAAGAACTTTGAACTGAGTTATCTTAAAGAGAATGCCCCTTCTGGTCTATTGGTAAAGGTGTTGGAGGGACTACTGTGCCAAAGTCCCCAGGTTCAATGCTCACAGTGCACAGTTAGTTTTTCTTTTGATGCAATGACTTTTCTAATTGGGAAAATTCTTCATTGAATAAGAAAAAATCAGGTGGCCAGAATGGTGTGCTGACCACACACCTTCTCTAGCGTCATGGGTCAAGAGTAAATACATCTTAACTCCTGGTGGGAGACAGAATTTAAAGGTCAGTTCTTTGGAAGAGAAAGGCACCAATATCTTTGGAAGGGATAAATGACCTATGACGATGTGACCATTAAGTTAGGGGAACATAAATTCTGTCCCAGGGAAAAACAATAAGTAAAAAGTATTGTTATGATAATTTGTTTATCAGAAGAGTAAAATTGTCCACGCAGACAAAAGATAGTCAAAGTCTAAGAGTATTTTACTGTTAATTGGGTTTGCTTCCAGGTTTATGTGAATGGATTTAGATATAGGCATTTTTCAGGCAAGTTAGATTAAAATGCTAGAAGGGTGAATTAGTCAAAATAAAATATGTGCCTGTCAGTAAAAGAGTTTAAAAACTATGGTTATTTCATTGTTTTCTCTGTCATTTTGATGCTTTTATTCTTTTTTTAACAGTCTCTACAATGCCAAACATATGGGACATTACAATTAGAAATAATGCATGAGATTTTGAACATTACATTGGATCTGGGAGTGGGAGGATGGGGTATTTTAAGCTGTTATATAAATGTTTGAGTAGGTTATTGTTAGCCAGCAAGTAGTTTTGGGTCTCATATTCATATTATAACTGCCCTATCACTCTCTCTCTCTCTACCTCTTCTCTCATTAAGCTTATTTTCTGGTTCTTACTATATATTGCTACCCTATCAGAAAAAATAATAGTTTTCATCAATACATTTCCTAAACTAAGCTTATGTTTCTCTAACAACAAAAATTTTTTTTTGTGGAGACTAAAATGATGAGTACTTTTTTTT
>KZ807260.1:541053-556203 GCA_000696205.2 Oncopeltus fasciatus | reverse complement strand
ACACAAATTTTTTTTTTTTTTTTTTTGCAATTTTTGGGTATATTTTTTAAAATATAAAAAATTAAAAAAAATATTGAATTTCCACGATTAGTAGAGACTAAATAGGAAATAATTTAATATAGATTAACATGACTTAGAACTCATTTGACAAATCTTCAAGCTTCTACGAATCTCATGAATCTAGGTTTTCTGTATATTAATTATAAAAGCAAGAAAAGTTATTGTTATTACAATGAATTAATCAGCCTTAGATTAGTCCATATTTCTACCAAGTGGAAGCGGGAGTTCCTCAAGAAAGTGTGCTTGGACCTATCCTATTTATCCTGTACACTGCTGACATCCCTACCCATCCAAGTACCCTCTTAGCTCTATTTTCGGACGACAAAGCTATCCTATCCTCCTATCCCAATCCTAAAACTGCTTCTAAAAACCTACAAGATCACCTCGAAAAAATCAAACAATGGTGTGGAAAATGGAGAATAAAAATCAATGAAGAAAAATGCGTTAATTTCCAACTGCGGAAGAAAGACTTCCCTAAAATTATGAAATTTAACAATATTCCTTTACCAAAATCAAATTCTGTTCGTTACCTTGGGTTCCATCTTGACTCACGACTTACAAGGGGGGGGGGGGACATACTAAAATTAAAAGACAAGAACTCAATCAGCGATATGGACTTTTATACAGACTCATGAATAAGAAATCCAATCTTACCACTGAAAACAAACTGACGCTCTACAAAACCTTATTACGACCAATCTGGACTTACGGAGTAGAAATCTGGGGTGCTGCCAAGCCTTCCAACATCCAAAGAATCCAGTCCTTTCAATCCAAAACCCTGAGAATAATTGCAAATGCTCCCTATTACGTATCCAATTCTTCCCTTCACCATGATCTTAATATTCCTTTTGCTCAAGACCTCATTTCTTCCCGCTTCATCCTTTTCCACAGTAAACTGCCATACCATCCTAATCCACTAGTACAGACCATGTCTTCCAACTCCAACCCCTACAACCCTCCCCGTCGATTCAAACGAAGATGGCCCCGTGGCCTCCTGGGGACATAGCCTGTAAATAATTTGACAGTGGTATCATTGGTCACCTTCTCTCCTTATGTGATTGACATTGAATGTCATTTTTTAAATTTCATTGTAATGTTTTTTTTATTTAACAGAATTTAATAAATAAATAAAAGTTTATAAAAAAAAAAAAGAAAAAAGATTTCNATCAAATTACAAAATGTTTTTTTTATTTAACATAATGTAATAAATAAATAAAAGTTTATATAAAAAAAAAAGAAAAAAGATTAGTCCTTTTTAATTAAGGAACCACCTGTTCGTCTAGTCAACCTCTGCACTCTGCAATTTCTCTCAGCCATTCTTGTTTACAAACTTGTTTAACTCACACCCCAAGGTTTTCCAACTTCCCAATGTTCACTTGCCCAAAAGCACCTATTTATAACAAAGATGGGGCAGTCCTCTTTACCGATCAATCAGTAAACTCGGTTAGCAAAAGTATGCCGCTCAAGGACTTCAGTCTCAAGTTTAGTTGGCGGCTCTCATCTTTTCTTACCCTTCAAAAATATTTAACTTTAGTGGATCCTATATTTGACCTACCTTCCCCAATAGAGGCTTTATTACAACAGTCTTGCAAAGCATACCTAAGATTTACTGCTTGCTATATATCCATCATACCAATATCATTTTAGGGCCAGCCATTGCTGTGTCATATACTTAATAATAATTTTCTGAATTTGGTTTCTTTCTTTAATACGTCCACAATAGCAAATACCTGTTGTCTTATATTTCCCTTAAAAAATGCTATGAATATGAGAAACTTAAGTTCACACGCAGTAGACAAGATCTGACCTCCAACAAATTTATACTATCGCTACATATTGTAAGTAAGTTGGTATGTATGTTGCTTGTCATTCTTTAAAGGACAATCCCTCTTAACTCGTTATATAAGATTCTTCTGTTTATCATTTGTGTTGAGAAATACCTTTTGCTTCCAATGCTTCAGGATTTTCTTATTTTGCTCCCTGAACATAACTATTTCTTTGATCCATTACTTGACTACTCTCTATTATGTGTCGCAAAAGCAATGGTTTTTATTAATAAAATTTTTATAATAGTTATATTTCATTTTTATAATTACATGAGCTTATAAAAAAGACATCTTGTTGGTGTGCTTGAAATTATTCTTGAAAATTTAACTATTAATGAAGAGAGAATTAATATATTCAGATTTAAAGTTGAAAAATATTTGGACAAGTATCTGGTAATGAGTCAGAAGAAGAAAGATTAAATAAAAAAGCAGAAAGTTTTGGAAAGTTTGACTTGGATATTGAGGAGGCAAGAAGTAAATTATTGGTATATATGAATGTGTATTCATTAATCTGTCTTAAAACTTGAATCCAGTTTGGTGGTGAAAGTGGGAGAAGAGGTAGTGGAAAAATCATTCTGAGCAAGTTAGTTATTGTACCACTTGTTATGAATTATTTCATCAGACTGTTAAATGAGGAGCAGGTTGAGAAAAGTAATTTCATTGATTTCTTGAGGATCTAGTATAAATTTCCTGCAGAGATGGTAAGAGTTAAATTCTTTAAGGATCTCAGGATTTTTTTTTTTTTTTTTTTTTTTTGTGGGATTGAAGCCACAGCATAGGCGTTTTTTTTTAAATAAATATAATATACTATACTCTGCCCTTGCCCATTATTTCATAATTTCTAAGGGAAGAATCAATTTCTTTTAAGGGAGAATCAAATGGACTTAATTTCTTCTTGGAGCCAGAAGGAGATTTTGTTATTCTGTTCATTAAATCAGCTGGAAATTTAGCATTATAATAAAATTTTCTCCTCTTAACAACTCCATATCCATGCAATCCACTATTCACAGTTTATACCACTAGTTCACAAACCTCTATATGTTCTACTTCATTCCTATTTATCACTCTTTCATTCAAGATAAAGAAACTTCTTTAAGCTCCTCACTTTAGTCTACTCAAACTGCCTTTATATCCAGTTAAAAGATTCAATATCTTTTTCTCTCCTATCAGGCATTGCATTAAATATTCTTTTGTTCACTAACAGTCCCCAAGGTACATCATAGGGCAAACCAAAAACTATTAAAATTACACTTTAAAAATATCATAAAACTATAAAAAAAATCACAATGAAAATTTCTCTGACCTTGACCACCTCACTATCCTTTCCATCCATAGCCCTACTTTCAACCAAGTATCTCATCTATATCTATCTTATGGGTTCAGCCCTTTCTTTAAAAATTATTAAACACCAAATACATATCAATTAATTTAAACTCCTAATACTAACAATGACAGATAAGATAAAATACCAAATACATGTTTCATAATAAACACCTGTTAAAGTGAAACTACTGTAAGTGAATTAAATAGTCTGCAAGAAAATGATTCTCACATGTAAGCTTAAAGTTACACAAGTGGTACCACTCTCAATTAAGCAAAGAGATGAAAGAGTATGAATAGAACCTTGTTAAAAAATAAATAAAGAAAAATTAATATGAGTTAAAGAAGATAAATTAAGGAATTTTAAAGAAGGAAAAGTACAAATAATTTTACAACAACCAATTTTTTAAAGAAATAGTTACAATAATTAAACCATTAAATAAAATATTGAATAGTATTAAAATAAAATATATATATGTCATCTACAATACAATAAATATCTTCATGCAATAATAAATGGCTTTCCCCAGGAGTAAAAGCCCAAATATTGAAGTTCATAAAATACAGCAAAAAACAATTTACATCTTCTTATGAAAATCTGAAATCACAAGTAAAAATGCTGCAAATTATAATATGCATTGTAATACATATTTAACAATATGGATATTCTGATAATATTATTTATGTTAAAAATTGTAGAAAACTAAACAAAATTATTTAAGGGATACAATACAGTTCAATTGAAGAAAAATATTAAACCCTAAAACATTTCTCAACAAAATTCACTCATTTGCACACCCATTGTATCATAATATACATAACAAGTATATTCAGTAAAGGACCTAATCACGCAAAGAAAAAATACTAATTCACAAAAAATTCCAGCTAGCTCTTTGTGATGATTCATACAGTTTTATAATATTATTATCATGTGTTTTCATTGTTTCTAGTTACTAACCAATTTAGTCTTACTTCAATTGTGGATAAGAAAGCCTATTTTTCAAAGGTTATCATTACAATTTATTATTCACAATGGATAAATTTCTGAAACCGGAAAAGTTCGACGGCGATCCGCACTCCCCTACAGCTACGCAGGAATGGAATTACTGGCTGAAGACGTTCAAAAATTTCATCGCATATTTCGAGACGATCGACGATCAAGGTAAGCTGAGGTTGCTTACTAACCACGTATCCCATTCTGTCTACCTATTGATTGCCGACAAAGACACGTACTCTACAGCTATTGACGCTCTAAAAGTTATTTACTTGAAGCCGATAAACGAAATATTTGCTAGACATAAACTGGCATCCCGTAAGCAGACTCCCGATGAATCCATTGACCAATACCACCAAGCTTTGGAACAATTAAGTAAAAACTGTGAGTTTGCGAACGTTGATGCGGAAACTCATCGTAAAACATACCTTCGAGATTCGTTCATTCGTGGCCTCAGTTCTCATCAAATAAGGCTGAAACTATTGGAGTTCAATAAGTTAACTCTCGATGAAGCTGTTGAAAAAGCTCGTGCCTTGGAATCTGCCAAGAACCAATTGGCTTCATATTCTTCTGAGCTTCAGCTTAATGCCACTTCATCTCTTCCTCAGGATATTGATAATTCATCAGAAGATATAGCAAATTTGGCTGCTACCAAGCCAAGTAACTCGACTTTCAAGAATCAAAAATGCTATTTTTGTGGTCGGCAGTGGCATAAGTCTCGTCAGCAGTGCCCCGCGCTTAATGATACTTGTGAAAAATGCCAGAAAACAGGTCACTGGCAAACTGTTTATCAGCTAAAAACACTCACTCATCAGCCGCACTAATTGCAATCTCTAGCGTTCTCGTCAAAGCTACAGTGCAAGTTCAGGTAAATAACACTCCTACGTTTGCGCTAATAGATACGGTGAGCTCCGAGACGTTCATCTCGCAATGCTTTGCCGAAAACTGCAAGCTGAAAATGTATCCTACCTCTGGTAGTGTATCCATGGCTTCAACATCTCTCAGCAAGTATATTTCAAATTACTGAGTAGCTCACTTGGAGCTATTAGGTCACCATTATGCCACAACAAAATTCAGTGTACTTCCCGATCTGTGAGCAACATTATTGTCATGATTGTCATGACATGATCTATTAAAACAACATGCTGAACTCAAAGTTTCCTTTGGGGGAACTAAACGTCTATTGCCTATCAGTTACCTGGCTCCAGCAAAGATAGAACCTCCTCCTCTTTTTGAATTTTTAACTAAAAATGTCAAACCCATTATTACCAAATCTCGGAAGCACTCATTAGAAGACTCTGATTTTATGAAGAAAGAGATTAAAAAATTGCTTGCGGATAAGATAATTGAAGAAAGCAGGTCTCCCTGGAGAGCACAAGCATTCGTAGTAAAAAACGAGAACCATAAAAAGCGAATGGTCATCGATTATTCTCAAACTATTAATCGATACACTCACCTTGACCTATATCCCCTTCCTAGTCTTGAGGATGTTGTTTCTAAGGTTTCAAAAAATTCTGTGTTTAGTACGATCGATTTTAAAAACGCTTACCATCAGGTACCTCTAAGAGAAAAAGATCGGCCTTTCACAGCTTTTGAGGCGTGTGGCCGTTTGTACCAATTTCATTTTGTACAATTGGGATGTTCGCGCACTATTCTAGATGGGTACAAAACTATTCAGACAAAGTTAAACAACTTCTAAACTCAAAAACCTTCCCCTTGACTCCTGAAGCTATATCTGACTTCGACCAACTCAAAACTGAGATTTCTACGGCAGTTGTGAGCACGATTGACGACTTGGAACCTTTTGTTGTTGAAACTGATGCCTCTGATTTCAGCTGTTCTATCACAGTGTGGTCGGCCAGTTGCATTCTTTTCCCAAAAGCTGAACGAAAGCGAGCGTAAACATTCAGTCGTTGAGAAGGAGGCTTACGCTGTTATGAGTGCCGTTAAAAAATGGAGACATTTTCTACTCGGACGATTTTTCAAAATTATTACAGACCAGCGCTCTGTTTAATCATGTTTAATATGACACATCAGAATAAAATAAAGAATGAGAAGATACAGAGGTGGCGGTTGGAGATGTCCTGTTACCACTATGAGATAATTTACAGGCCGGGAAAACATAACCAAGTAGCAGATACATTCTCCAGGGTATGTAACGCTACCCAAATTGACAAACTATACGCCCTTCACTGCGACTTATGCCACCCTAGGGTAACCAGAATGACCCATTGGGTAAGGACTCGTAATTTACCCTATCCAGTCGAGGATATCAAAAAGATGACTGCATCCTGCCCATCCTGCAACATCGTTAAACCTCAATTTTACAAAAATGTCAACTCCTATAAAGACGACGCATCTGTTTGAGAGAATCAGTATGGACTTCAAGGGACATCTTCCGTCAAAATGTCAAAAAGGAATAAATACTTCTTAACAATCGTCAACGAGTACTCCAGGTTTCCATTTGCCTACCCATGACCGAACATGAACTCGTCA
The DNA here is from genome assembly GCA_000696205.2 of Oncopeltus fasciatus. NCBI lineage: Eukaryota > Metazoa > Arthropoda > Insecta > Hemiptera > Lygaeidae > Oncopeltus > Oncopeltus fasciatus. The sequence goes on along the minus strand of KZ807260.1, from coordinate 549,507 downwards.
ACAGTAATTGACTTCCTTGTTGACTTATTCACCACATTTGGCCTACCTTTTTATGTGCATACAGACCGAGGGTCTTCATTTGCATCGAAGGAGCTACAAGAATTCCTTCACAACCGAGGGGTAGCCACGTCCATGTCGGCACTCTATAACCCAACAGGGAACGTCCAAATTGAATGGGAAAATGGCACGATTTGGCGCACCGTATCTCTTGCTCTCAAACAGAAAAAGTTGGATCCATCGGATTGAGAATCCGTGCTTCCTGATGCTCTCCACTCGATTCGATCCCTGTTGTGTACAGCAACCAACGAGACGCCCCATGAGAGGATGTTCTGACACAACAGGCAATCATCTAGTGGTATTTCACTCCCTACTTGGCTTTCGCCTTCAAAGAAAGCGTTAATGAAAGTACAAGTTCGACGTAGTAAATATGATCCGTTGGTTGAGGAAGTCGACATCCTGGACGTCAACCCCCAGTATGCCAGGGTACGCCTCGAAGATGGGCGAGAGACTACAGAATTATTTAAGGGATACAATACAGTTCAATTGAAGAAAAATATTAAACCCTAAAACATTTCTCAACAAAATTCACTCATTTGCACACCCATTGTATCATAATATACATAACAAGTATATTCAGTAAAGGACCTAATCACGCAAAGAAAAAATACTAATTCACAAAAAATTCCAGCTAGCTCTTTGTGATGATTCATACAGTTTTATAATATTATTATCATGTGTTTTCATTGTTTCTAGTTACTAACCAATTTAGTCTTACTTCAATTGTAAATAATAAAGCCTTTTTTTTAAAGGTTATCATTACACTCTTTCTAAGGGGTGGGGGGGGGGGGCCTCCTCACATAAACTATCTTCTTACAAGAAAATTTTTGAACAAAAAATATGGAACTTGAAGCATTCTTTGAAATTTTGAAAGGCTTATAGCCCCAGACTGACACTTTTTTCTATTCAATTTTTGAATTCTATAAGTCTTAAAAAATAAAACATCTGAGGATTATTTTGATTTAGATTAATAATTTATTTTCTAAAAAATAAACTAAAATGAGCATGTCACAAAAATAACTAATATTATTAGAGAATAAATCTAGCATACAAGCTAACATGCAAAATTTTCAACAAACAAAAATAATCTAAGCTTTGAAAGAAGAATAAGCCAAACGAATAAATCAATGCATACCAGAATAATTGACATTTGTTTTACTAAAATACTTAGATACCTATTAAAAGTTGAAGGAAAGAAAAAAAATGAATATGAAATTTATAAGAGAGTTATAGTTATAACTAAGGGAAACTGGTAGCCCTTTATCAGAGAGATGAGAAAAGCTACTTAACTTTTATTGGATGTTTTAGATATAAGAATGATTACAGACTAAATATGATGAAAGCACTCCTGTGCCAAGAAAAAAAAATATGGGTGAATTAAAGAACGAATAAAAAATAATAAAGCATAATTAATAAAACTTGGTATATTGAAATGGGTTAATAGGCACATCAGCAGATAATAAAAAAATACATTTCTTTAAATTGTATTTTTTTTTTTATCAACCTTGACCGAACCCCAAAAACTTCTCTACTTATATTTTAGTAGTATTTAGATCACTAATTCGCCAACTTTTATATTTGTATACAATAAAATTATTCTCTCAGTAGTAGTACTTCATGGTATAAATTAAATTAAGCAAGAAGAGAAGACTTAATTGAAAACCACAATTAATTTTTTTCAGAGAGCAAATCATATACTATTGTAATTGTTAATTGAATTCATTTACCGTGTTATTTGAAATTAACTTTTTCTTAACCTTATGGTTCTCAGCTATTTCTCATAGTTTACCTATTGGTTTTCTTTAGATATACTAAGCAACAGATATCTTAGGTTTATAACTGTTTATTAATTTATGTTTCATTTAACTAAACAACCAAGTTTTTTTAAATAGTAAAATATTTACAAATTTGTTTTAGTTTGAAAATTAAAAATATTATTAAGTATTTTATTGGTTCTTAGTTGTATTAAAATTAATGACAAAGAATTATTTATGACTAAAAGCATTTTATAGTTGAAAAACTATCATAAATTTGAAAATAAAATTGCATATAATAATTTATAGTTGATTTAAAGTTTAAATTTTTAGTTTCAATTCACACACTGGAGAAAAATTTCACTTTTTTCAAAAGTCATGGCTAGCAAAATTTAGGGAGGCACACCTGGGAGGCAAGGAGATCTCTAGAAAGAAGATACGGGATTAGGGCGCAAGTAGTGCAGGTGTGAACATCCCTGACTAATGATAAAAAATCATGGTTTTGAATCCCACAATGGCTTTAACTCAAACAGGATGCAGTTGAACCGCTTTTAAATGATTAGAAAAATACAGTAGTAGTTATAGATAAAGGAAGAGAAATATTATAATATTAAAGGCAACTCAAAGAAAGGTACAGAAAAAAGAAGGTGAAAACAGCAAATGTTACTTTTTCTTTAAAGAATGAAAGATTTCTTACAAGAACAAAATTGTCAAAGGCAGAACACACTATGAACAAAAAAAAAACCCCCCCAGTAGCCTTTATCATGAAAATGAAGGTGATATAGAGAAGTAAAGCAATAGAGAAAGTCATAGCACTATTAAAATAAAATAAGTATCACAGTGAGCAACTAATGACATCTTACATGGGGTAAAGATATTTCAATTTATAATGAAGTTTGCATTATGAAGAAATTATTGAGAATCGGAGAGTATTCAAAATACTTGATTTCATAACGCCAAACAAAACAGACAACTGTAAGGCACAATAATATCCTCCAGAATAATAGAAGAGAACCTTACAAGTAACCTAACCGAACTTCAAAGAGGTTTCCCAGTGATACAAGGGCGGGTCAATAAGTGCGTGACTTTTGAAATGAAACAAAGGTTTTTTTATAAAAAGTAATTTTATTTTTCAGCATAGTCTCCTTTGAGCTCTATACACTTCGTCCAACGTTCCTCCAATATTTTTTATCCCTTCCAAAAAATAAGATTTCTCGAGCTCCTCAAAATATGTATTTGTTTGTGAGATGATTTCATCGTTGGAATAAAATCTCTTTCCGCCAAGCCATTTCTTAAGGTTCGGAAACAAGAAATAGTCACTCGGGGCTAAATCTGGAGAATACGGCAGATGAGGGAGCAATTCATAGCGTAATTCTTGAAATTTTGCCATGGAAACAACATACGTATGGACTCTTGCATTGTCTTGATGGAAAATAACTTTTTTCTTGGCCAAATGCGGTCGTTTTTTCTTTAAATCCTCATTAAATCGGTCCAATAAGTTGGTATAATATTCGCCATTGATTGTTCTTCCCTTCTGAAGGTAATCTATGTGGATTACACCACGTGCATCCCAGAAAACAGTAGCCATGACTTTATTGGCTGACAAACCCACTTTGGCCTTCGTCGGCGCTGATTCACCCGGCAAAACCCACTGTTTTGACTGCTGCTTGGTCTCTGGCGTGTTGTGGTGTATCCATGTTTCGTCCACTGTTACAAATCGGCGCAAAAACTCGTCCTTGTTGTGGTTGAACAACGCCAAACATTCGATCGAAGTTGTCACACGATTGCGTTTATGGTCGATTGTTAGCAAACGCGGCACCCATCTTGCGGATAGCTTTTTTATACCCAAGTGATCATTCAAAATCGAAACCACTGACCCATGTGATATGCCTATGGCTTCCACAATCTCCCACACTTTCAGTCTCCGATCGGCCAACACCATATAGTGAATTTTTTCAATTGTTTCGGGTGTAGCGACTTCTACTGGTCGTCCAGAACGTTTGGCATCGATCGTGCTTGTACGGCCACAACGAAATTCTGTAAACCACTTTTTTACCATTGATATCGATGGTGCAGAGTCCCCATAGTATTTATCAAGCTTAGCCTTTGTTTCAGTGAAAGTTTTTTTCCGCAAAAAATAATGCTTGATGAGCACACGAAATTCACTTTTCTCCATTTTCTCCACAATTCACGAAGTTGTTTGTCTTTAAAGACTTTCAAACACAAACTAAAAGACCCAGCGTGTTCAAACTTTTACAGGAGTGAGCTGATAGATGCTTGTTGACAGGAGCAGTGTTGCCAACCTAATTATAAGGCGGGAAATTCAAAAAGTCACGCACTTAATGACCCGCCCTCGTAGATCACCTATGTAATTCATTAACTGATAGAAAGGAAAATGAATGGCGTTTCAATTTATTTATTCTCTTATTCTTTATCAATTCTCAAAAGCATTTGATAGCTCTATCATTGTAATTTTGCTCCAGTGATGTGAGATCAGAGGAGCCTAAAGGAACATGTGTATTGTTAAAAGAAATATGAAGGATATATATCAGGAAAACCAAAGAAAAGTTCCTAATCAGAGGAGACTGCAGGCAAGGAAACCTACCTTCCATTGGTATCTTCATTATAGAACAAGAGGAAACTTTAACTGCAAGGATGGAATGAAATGGGAATATCTATCACTGACTCTAAGATCAAGAAGTTCATGTTCTCAGATGATACTATTAGCTGCAATAGAATGAAAACTTTTAAGAGATGTTAAACACTTTCCATGCCCTTCAACTGAACTTAAACAAAATCAAAAATATAGCTAACAACAGTAAATACAAATTACTCCCTCCCTCCAATGACCCTTAGTGGTTGCAAGGGAGGCTACCCCAGCAAAAAAAAAAAAAAATTCTGGAGTCAGGTTTCTCAACAGTTTTGTCTTTGGTTTTAGTGTTGAATCCAAATATCAACTTAGCTGCACCATGCGGGTGACTATAAACCTCAAAATTAAACAAACTTGCGAAAACTAAATTCATTATTGTGTACAACATGCTTATTGAAATATATAAATGGATTATTTAATTGATTCTTTTGTCATCCAGAGTACTGGATCAGAATTTAAACCTAATCGACTCATAAAAATGAAGGGACATGACAAAAATTTGAAAAAATTATAAAATTTCATTTTTTATTTTTTTCAAAAATAACTCTTGACTATGTTTTTTCATCCTAATACATGTTTTTTGGGAGCGGAATCCGAATTTCGATATTCCAGCCTCATAAGGCAATGGAATATCGTGGACATTAAAAAAATAGGTTAAAGTATAGCTAGATTTGAGGTTTTTGCTGAAGCTAGTAGAATGAGAGGTGATGGTAAAATTGATATATTATAAGGCATATCCCTTGAAGGTCATGAGAAATTCTGAAAAAATTATGTAACCGAAAGAAGTATTGATACATATGACAAGAAAGCCAAACAAGATGCATAAAAACCTATAATACATTCGTCAGATGTACCAAATGTTATCAAACTCATTTTATCTTGCGTGCTGAAGAAAGACCTTCTGGCTAGGCAGAAAAACAGACTTGTAGAAAACCACAAAGATGAATTAGCACATTCCATACGACAACGATTACAAGCTGTGACTTGGTTGCTGCTAATGGGCAATATCATCTGTCGTGTTTTAAAAGGTTCTACCATCCCCCAACAAAAAGTGAGAGCACATGCAGACCCACAGAACAAGTGATACCACTACACAAACAATTTACACTTTTCTAGAAAACATCAATTAAGAGTGTCAGTTTTCAATGAATAGGTTAATTGGAAAAATTGAATGTGATCTTAAACCTCATCTCAAAGTAAGAGCACATTTTCTCACTAAGTATGGCAGTGATATATTTATTTTGGTAAATACCCCTTTTGTCGAGGTCATAAAGAATACAGGGTTACAAGATTATCACAGATTCAGGGTATCAGCAGAGGAGTTCGAACGAAAGAGAAGAGAAACTGTGTTGTGTCCGTAAAGCAACTGCCATTATCACAGAAGATATTTGGAGGCAAAGTATACGACAATTCTCAATACTCCTCACCAGATAACTTTCTAGGAGCATTGGACCACATTCTTGAGAATCTTAGGGTACTTCCAGATACTTTTGCATTAAACACAAAACTTGATGATACTGAAAAATGAAAGAGAAAATCGACAGCTGTTGCAAATAACTTGGTTAGTAGTGCACAAAGCAGATAATATGTTCAGTCAATATCCACCTTACCACTTTTCTATTCTTTCTTTTTTGCTACCTTTTTTTTGCTTTTATTATCTTAATCCTCTCACATTTTTTTTCAGATTTCAATTCGAAGCTAACCTGAATTAGGATATGAATCAAAAATACGTACAATGACATTAATATTTTGCTTTTATAAAAAATATTTGCTTTTATAAAGATGTCTTCCACTTCAGTTTTTTTATTGTTTGATTAACATAGCCTTTCATACTTTTAAAACACTTTGTATATGATTTGTTAACATATTTTTAGTAAAAGCTACTTTTTACTTTTTATTTTATTTTTAATTTAATAATATAGCTTTGATTCTACATTTCCAGAACTAGGAACTTGGAATCAGATCTGGAAAACAAAAAGAAAAAGTGAAAACCCCTACTATGCATAATTTCTAAGAGTAAACATAATTTAGTTATAGTTCGTCCTGTATTCTTATTCATTTATTTTTTATTTATTTTTTATCAAGTTTCCATTGTTTATGAGGCTAGGACATCAAAATTCGGATTTCATACAAACATACACACACATATGCATACTGCACATGCACACAAACAACAACATAAAGGTGAAAAACAGAGTTTCAAAATGTAGCTTTAAAAAAAAATGAGAAAGTTATAAGCCCTCTGACCGAATGATGCCTCTTATTCTTGGGAGGAGTCATAGGTGCACCTCTACACTTCCCTTTTCTACCTACTATGGCTATGACTTGATGGTATTGGGTTAAAACCCATGGCAAGACACTAATTTAAGAAAGCAGCGCCGCACTTGAGTTTTGAATCTGGAATCTATGGCTCCTAAGCCACATGCACAGTAGCATAGCCTATCACCAGGCCGAGTGTTAGTGAGAGTTACTGAGAGCTCATTAGCTCTCCTGGGGCTCGGAATAGCAGGGTAATTATAAGACAGGCCTGTTTCAGCCATCTCCAACACCACTTGGGTCACAGTAAATTAACAATAATTCATGCACTATTTAAAGGGTATCCTCGTGATGAGTATCAGCAAAATTTTGCACATATATCACTTCACTGCTGTAAACTGCAAAATGTCAGATTATTTAAGTTTTTATGGCTTGTTTTAATATGTTAGAATAACAAAAGAGGAATTGAGGAAAACCTAATAAAAATGCAGTAACAGATATATATATGGGAAACGGAGGAAACCAAATGAACTGATATTAAAAGGACCTGACAATAAAAACCTTGAATCAATTTTAAAATCAATGTATGCCAAATTATTATAGAGCTTGTTCAAAACTTGACCATTTTTATGAAATAGTTAAAAAAATTATCCCAAAACAAATATTAATAATCAATACTTTTTTTTTATAATTTTCTTATTTCAAAGATTCATTACAATTTATAAAAATATTTTTGATATTTCTTCATTGAATTAAATTTAAATAAAGTTTTACACATATACACACACAAACACACATATAACCTACCATTACTGTTGTTTCCTGCTTTCGAGAGGATATCCAAATTTTCTTGACTATCATCAGGAATATATTCATCTACATTTTTACAACTTTCTGGAAAAGGAAATATTCAATTATTATTAAATTCACGGCAATTTCTTGGCAATTCCTAACATTATTCTGTATTTTATTAAAGAGGAAATAACCTTTCATTCCATTGTATAATGGGTAAACATACACTTCATGCCTATCACTGTTTAATATTATTTCTTCACTATTGTCTAAAATAGGTAATAAATTTATTATTATTTACTTCACATCGAATAGAAGTTTTCATTTATAATTTGAGACAAGCTTACAAAAACAAAAACAGAAACATAATCTTCTCGTAGGGCTTCTAAATATTACACGAGCTTTATTTTTTCATTTTTAATAGCAATTACACTTTTCTGTCTTTGAGAATGATGACTACAATCTAACAGAGTCAGATAAGAATAAAATACAGGAAAGAGGGAAAAAAAAGAAAGATCTGAGGAAATATTAGAGGGCCTGCCTTAGTGTGCTCATGCTGTCTGATTCTCACAGCAACTAATCTAGCAGAGGTTAAACACTCAGAAGCAGTCAGCGTGTGCAAAATGTAATTAGGTGGGTTACCATTTTGGTAACTAGAGGACAGATTGGAGAAAATATTTTAAAAAATAATTCAAGATATGTATTACAAGAACAACCTTCAATAACTACATTCCGTTGGAAATCACTCAAAAAATAACTAGTCAAGATTATATTAAAATTTACAAAGTAGTTCTCCCACAAAGAAAGGAAAAAGTTTTATTTGTTGCTAGGAAATAAAAACAATTCGGCATACTTTCACTTTGAGATATCTGAGGCATATCAGTAAGGCATAAATATATAATACAAAAATGTGTGCGTTTGTCTATATACATATATATATATATA
>KZ807260.1:526968-540515 GCA_000696205.2 Oncopeltus fasciatus | reverse complement strand
TTATTTTTTTATAGTCAGTGGCAAACACATTTTCTTTCCTTAATGTTTATATATATATATATATATCTGCTACTCCCACCCCCTCTGAGTTTTAGACCTATCTGTAAATATTTAAGTTGTTCTATCTAATTTTTTAAAATTCATTGATAAATAATAAGAGAAGAAATATTTTTTGTTGATGGTAATTTAGCTTAAGTAATATTATAATTCGGCTTTCATGTGGTCTAAAGAGAATTAGACAGTGGAGGTAAGAAATTATTATTATTTTTTCCAATAAAACAGTCAAGTAGTTTACAAACTGACTGAAACTAACTTAACAATGAACTGGTTAATGAAATAGATCTATTTATTATCATAGCTTAAATTTTTGATAGTACTTAAAAAAAAGTTATTTGGACTAAGAATATCCTTGTGTTTACTTAGTGCAGCTAATAACTCTTGCACAGTAAATGGAATCTTCATTGGGTTCAGTGATCTAAATTTATATTCTGCGTGAGCCTTTTGTTTTTGATTGGAAGTTCTTCTGTCTGTGTTCACATAGACTTCCACGGTCCCCAAAAAATATTCGTTGATTTTTCTTCCGGACTAGACCATGTTTGTTTTTTGCTTAACTTTTGCATATTCTTTGATGGGTTCTTCTGGGCCAAAAGGAAAATAAAATCAACATCAGGTCCAGGGAGCATTTATATCTGTATGGGATCTAAATCTAAGTATGCTTTCCCATAGTTGGCTCTAATCAGATTTCTGGAGGTGCCTGGGTTATCACAGGTAACTATGTTAATTCTTCTGCCAGATAATGCTGGTTTCCAGTTTTGACTTAGAAGTATATCCTTCTTCCCCATTAACATTATTTTGGTATTTATGATTTCTTTGGCTTCTTTAATTAGTTCGACGGAAATAGTTATTCTCTCTAGCTAGAATGGTGGCCTTCTCCAACTGGATCAATCTCTTGATTAATTTTCTGATTACGAGTAGAAATTGAAACCTCACAAGATATCATACCCTGTTCTACCAAGACCATGCTAGCAACCAAAGATACACAAGAAGGGGGATACCAAGTTCGCCTATGTACAAGATATCTAAATATATTGCAGAGAAATTGAACCACATTGAAAACACACCATATAAAAAAACTAACACTTTGTAGATATTCTTTAGAACATGAGGATTGAGGCAGAAGGCATCATTTTGAGTTTCGACGTAATGTCCCTGTTTACCTAAGTACCTATAGAAGATAAAGAAGACAGTAGAGCCTGTAGTTGATTATATACATTGGGGGACAAAAAAACCGGCGCACCTGGAATTTTACCTGAAAAATGCAGATTAAATAATTATTTTTGTGTGCGGTGTAATAACTGGCACGACAGATCAAATGGGAGTATGATTCCTTATGTTTTGACAACAAATGTCTTAATCCTCTCTAGGATTAATGATATAAACTGAAAGATGGACTTTATCTCTCCTTTCTTTCTTAAAGGAAAAATTCATAATTTTGAATTCAGTTTGTCTCCAGAAACACATTGATTGGCGTTTCTTCTGTCCTTTCTTTCTTAAAGAGAAAATTCATAATTTTAAAACATTAAAAATGGTTTTGACGACAGAGGTTGTTGCGGGAATTATGGCGTTGATCGAAGACGGCGGAAGCCAACAATACGCGGCCAGAGTTCATGGACTGCCTGAAACAACAGTTCGCCGGGCAGTTCAGAGGTTTCGCGAAACTGGTAGCTATGCCAGGAGGCCGGGATCAGGCTGTCCAAGAGCGACACTCCCAGCTGATGATCGCTTCATTGCTCTCCAGGCCCTCAGAAATCGCTTTCAATCAAATGTAAGCGTGCGAACAGTAAGGAGGAGGCTTGCAGAGCTCGATATCCACTCCAGAGTCCCCGCTTCCGGCCCTCTGCTCACCGCAGCGCACCGAACAGCTCGCCTCAACTTTTGTCGAGAACATTCCGCCTGGACAGAAGATGATTGGGCCTCTGTTCTCTTTTCTGACGAGTCCAGGTTTAACCTGTACGGTGCAGATGGCCGAGTTTGAGTGTGGAGAAGATTAGGCGAGCGATATGCACAGTGCAACATTAGGGGAAGAGTGCAGTTTGGAAGGGGCTCGGTGATGGTTTGGGGTGGAATTTGTTTAGAGGCTAAGACAGAACTCTATGTCTTCCGAAGGCCAACGCTTAATGCACATACGTATGTGACTGACATTCTGGAGGAATATGTGGTACCGTTTGCCACGTTTATCGGACCCAATTTCCTTTTTATGCATGATAATGCAAGACCACACGTCGCACACGTTTTAAGGGACTACCTGGATGAGGTAGTCGTCCGCACTTTGGAGTGGCCAGCTCGCAGCCCTGACCTCAACCCTATCGAACACCTTTGGGACCAGCTTGGAACTTGGTCCATTCGGCGACAACAGAACCCACCAAGTGACCTCCAAGAGCTAAGGACGGCTCTGGTACGTGAATGGGATCAGATACCTCAAAATCGTGTAGCCAAACTGATTCGCAGTATGCCTCGAAGAACCCGGGATGTTATTCAAGCAAGGGGAGGCAACACTCGGTACTAATGACTCACATTTCTTAATAATAGAGTGTTATTTTTCGTTTAGAGTGTGTTTATTTTTTTCTAAAAGTGACCATTTTTCTTTTCTTTTTCAATAAAGATTTTTTTACCCACTCATGTTGTGTTTTTTACCCTTTATTCTTGGTATACAACAAACAGAATATATCACAATAAATAAAGGTGAGCAAATTGTGACCTTTGACCTGTTATAAAAATGTTTATATGCATTTTTCAGGTAAAATTCCAGGTGCGCCGGTTTTTTTGTCCCCCAGTTTATTTCCAATTTAAGGATGCAGTTCTATCCTTAAATTTGAAATACATTTCTGAGTTTAACTCGCAGCCTGAAGGAGCAGCAATGAATATTCATGGGCAGATTAAATTTAATTTAGAGATTGCTATTTATTTAATTATAAAAATTCAACTCAATGATTTACTTGACAACAAGAATTGGATTATCTTACAGTAAACAATTCAAATTAGAATAGCATTGCCTAATTTATATTAAATAACAAGTAAAGAAAAGTGTTACTACTTAAGGAATAAATAAACAAAATTTCATGTTCTCATGAAGTTCAGTGTTCAAAAAGAACTTATACACTTACTTTGTAGAAGTGTATACACTTTATAACACTTTCAATCATAATTTTCTAGATTAAATAGGTTTATTTTATATTAAGAAAAACTAAAAAAAATTATTTGATAATTTAGAAACAAATTGAAAATTAATTCTTATTAAAAATTACAAACTTACATGAGGAAACATCAAATTCTGATTAAAACTAAAAATGTTAATATTTTAAAAGCTTTAGATGTTTCAAGAACATTAATTTATTATAAATATTTTATTTAGTTGTGGTTTTTGATCCCACATAAATTTTAAGCAATTAATGAGAGGGAATAGAATAAAAAAATCTATCTGTCCCAGCCAGTGTTAACACGCCGGCCCGGATAGCAGGAGATCCAGGTTCGATTCCTGGCTGGGACAGATAGATTTTTTTATTCTATTCCCTCTCATTAATTGATTAATTTATTATCTGTTCAAAAGTTAAGTTTTAAGATAAGATTAATAAACTTGTTTATAAAGAGATAAATATTACCTGGGGGTAAAAGAACATAAGAAATAGACTGAAGAACTTTGTTAAGAAATTCTTTTTGCTCAGGTCTAATCAAGTGTATATAGATTCCAGGCAATGTGAGCATAGCCAAACACATAATATAAAGGAGAGCCATTCCAGACACTATACTCCCAAGTCCCATAATTACAAGAGAGAAGCCACTTGAGACAACACAGAACTGAAATAGAAATAAAACATGAGGCAAATTCAAAATTGTACTCACATTTATACAACCACACTCAATTACCCAGTATTTTTTTTTGCAACTCAATATATTAAAGATTTAACACTGTATACTAAATATTTAACAAAATAAATTGTACATGAATTCTAGATATTATCAAAATTTTAAGATAAAATTTACTGTTTTTAAGGCTATCTGTAATACATTATTATTGTAATTTTTTATTGTTTAGAGAAATTTATTTTAAAGAAATGTAAACAAACTCTATCAAAAACAAATTCTGTCCGAATTGCATACAAATTTGTCTTAAGTTAAAAATATTATCTTTCACAGATAAAAATAGTAAATAGTTAAGAGAAATAAATGAATGCCACACATTTTGCATTACAGGACACTTAATTCTTAGAGACATTAGGTCGAACTGTATAGCCTAAAAAGAAAGATTGTTAATAAATATGAACAAGATGAAGGTCTTTGAAAGGCACCACTGATGGGGTAAACAAGGGTATTAAGGAAAGGTTAGAAATCATCCAATGATGTCTGAACAGAGCAACAACTCTTTCAATAAATATTCTATACACATTTTACTAAGTGGTTAAAGTTGATTTCAATTTAAAAAAAAAAAAAAAAGATTATGGCCATTATGGTTAAAAATGTCGGTTAGGTGTTTAATGTTTTTGTCATGGAATATATTGTCGGAGAAGTTAAGGGTTTTGGAAATGAGGTTTTTGCAACATTTATTTTTTTGTGATTTGATATAGTCGATTACACACAGTTTCATATTTTCAATTATTTTTCTTTATTTGATTATCATATAGACAAGTTTCTATATTATTTTCTACCTTTCTTTCTCATTTTCAGCCCCTGTTGAAGGCCTGAAATTCAGGCCAAAACATTGGCTAAATAAAAACTTTTTTTATTTACCGTTTCTTCTTCCGGGTTGGACAGTGTCAAGTTGTTGATAGTTGCCGAGCTTTCGCACAACATGTGATGGCTTCTTCAGGGCTGAGTAGAGAATGAAAGCTGTTTTTAAATCCAGGTGGTATATAAATACCATGTTTTATACACCAGGTGGTGTATAATCCCGGCACAGTCCGGTCCTTGGGCGAAGCTTGCCTTCCCATTGGTTGATACTGTGTTCTGGCGGTTGGTCTCTGGAGTAGTCAGGTAGCTGGTCACTGATTGGTTGGATCCTCTTGTCGATTAGCGCTGGTTTCCAGTTCTTGCTGAGTCTGTATACGTCTTCACTGTTGATATTTTTCGGATTCTTGGTTATTTTGAAGGCTTCTCTGATGGTCTGTCGATAGTAGTTGCTTTCCCGGGCCAGTATTGATGCGTCTTCGAATTTGATGTGGTGGCTGGTGTTGGCGAAGTCTTCTGCTAGAGCTGACCTCTCCGTGCGTCCGTGTTTGATATCTGCGATGTGTTCGTTGAGGCTTGTGTCTATCATCCTTCCGGTTTCACCGATGTAAAAAGTTCCGCAGGAGCAGGGAATCTTGTAATATGCCTGGAGTCCGAAGTCCAAGTTTATCCTTAGGTTTAGGAAGGATGTCTGTTATTTTTCTGTCCGTGTTGAACGTTGTTCTTATCTTGTGATTTTTGAGTACTCGGGCGATCTTCTCCGTTGTCCCTTTGACGTAGGGGATGGTCACTTGTCCTCGGAATTCTTCGGCTTCTCGCTCTTTCTTGTTGCACTGCCCATTTCTCTTCCTCTGGATCTTGTCTACAGTGTTGCAGTCGTAGCCATTCTTCATTAAGACGGTCTTCAAGTGTCTTCTTTCTTTCGGCAGTTGGGATGGTTCTGAGAGTATCTCCGCTCTGTTAAGTAGAGTGTTGATAACTCCTTCCTTCTGAGCCGGGTGATGGTGTGAAGTGGCATGTAGGTATCTGTGGGTGTGGGTGGGTTTCCTGTAGATTGAGTGGCTCAAGAGGTGATCCTTCTTTGTTACGAGTACGTCCAGGAATGGTAGTCTTCCTTCTTTTTCGAGTTCCATGGTGAACTGGATGTTCTTGTGCATGTTGTTCAAGTGTTGAAGGAACCCTTCTAGCGAGTTTCGGCCATGTCTCTGGATGACAAATGTATCGTCGACGTGCTGATACCAGCAGACCGGCGCTTGTGGTGCGGAGTCGAGAGCTCTCCTTTCGAAGTCTTCCATGGACAGGTACGCTGGGAGTGGACTTAGTGGTGATCCCATGGGTGCTTCTTTAAGTTGTGAGTAGTACTTGCCGTTGTAGAGGAAGTAGGTCGATTGGAGACTTAACTTGGCCAAACTAAATTCTTCTTCTGTGGGGAGGTTCTTCATCAGGTTCAGAGTTTCTTCAACGGCGACCTTGGTGAAGAGGGACTTCACGTCGAAGCTATAACGAGGATGTCATGTGCTTCGATTCTGATGTTTTGAAGAATGCTGACAAAGTGTTTGGAGTTCCTAATGTGGTGTTCAGTGTTACTGACGTGAGGCTTCAGTTTCTTTGCAATGTATTTTGCTACGTTGTATGTTGGTGAGCCAATAGTCGAGACGATGGGCCTCATGGGTATGCCTTCTTTTTGTATTTTTGGCTGTCTTTGAGTCTTGGTGGGGCAGGGTCTGATATCTTGAGTGACTTCCTCTTCACCTGTTCATCGTTGTTTGAGTTGATTATGGAAATAACCTGCTGGTTGATAGTCTTGTCTTTGTAGGATCTTTCTCAAGCTTCTTGTAGGTGTCGCCAGCGAGGAGTGCCTGCATCTTCTCCAGGTAGTCTTCTTTCTTCATGATAACGGTGGTGTTGCCCTTATCGGCCAGGGTGATGACCAAGTCCTCACGTTTCTTCAGGTTGTTTAATGCCTTGTATTCTTCTTTGCAGAGGTTCGGCTCGGGTGGCTTAGCCTTCCTTAGAGCATGACTGACGTCCTGACGAACTGTTTCAGCTGCTTCTGGTTCAAGGTTCATGATACAGGCTTCGACGCTTGTTATAATTTTCTCTGTAGGAATCCGGCGTGGGGCGATGGCGTAGTTGAAGCCTTTCTGTAGAACCTGAAGTGTCTCTCTGGGAAATTTTTCATTCATGAGGTTAACAACAGTTTTCTTTAGAGAGTCTTCACATATGTTGTTGAGAGCCGTCTTCGATGCTGTGAGTTTTTTAAACTTGTTCTTTTGCGAGTCAGTGTGCTTAAGGAAGTCCCGTTGAGCTGCTTCCCAGGTGAGGCGGTCATTCTTGTCCCAGTCTTCCTTTGAAACAAGATTCGAAAGTAGAGAGTGGTCCCAAAAGAGTCTCTTCTTAATCGAAGCAAGTTCGGATCGAGTGTCGTTTATCTGCGCCTTGAGTATCATCTTTGAGGATCTTGCCAATATGTTCTGTATGCGTTGACTGCCTCCTTTCTTCACCACTTTAGAATAGAAAATCACTTAGAAGAAGAAACGGTAAATACATCTGACGACCGTCGAAGCCAACGTGAACAAAAACTTTTTTGGTTACAAATTATTTTTTTTAATTCTTCAACTACCATGAATTCCTGACAATCCTCTCTTCACAGAATTTGATGGTCAACAATTCATACCATATTAAACAAAGAATAGTTTATGCAATTATAGATAAAATCAAAAGATAGATAGGAAATTTGTCCAATATATGCCGGTTCACTATTATAGTTTCATGTTGCCTGTCTTCCAGAAGAAGAACCACAGGGCGGCCGTCATCCTGTCAGCATTTGTCACAGGCACCAGCAAACCACACATATTTCAGTTTGTCTTCCATTTTTCTGGCTGGTCAGGTAGTAGAGGACTAATAAGTGGGGCTTATATCTCTCTCAGGTAGATGAGATGGGCATAATTTTCCTCTCAGCCAATATACGAGGTTGTCAGGTCCCTCTTCACATTCTTTATTTTAGTCTGACAACCTCATTCAAATGAACTTATTTACAATAACCGGTGACCGAGGGTCATTCCTTAGATGTCAATGGCCCTCCACTATATCTAGATCTTCTGGAGCGAACTTGTGAGCCAGGCTGGCTCATATACTCTTCACCGGATCCATCGGAGTATTACCAGGTCGAGCCAGTACCCTTTGAACTGTAATAGATCTCGAGAGTAACACTTGTTGGGCTTGCTTCAGCCTCACCTTCAGATCATGATCATCATCAACTTAAACAGTGATCTTCCCGCACAAAAATTTGTCTGCAATTTTAACCACTCCTCTATGCTAAAAGATTATTTTCATTACCAATGAATATAGAACTATCATACCTTCTATTATCCGTCTTCATTGGTTTCTGCAAACCATCTTCTGTTGGCGAGCGCTTTCGGAAATTGTCCATCTTCTGGGCCGAATACATGTGTTCACTGTCACTGTCTGTATTCAACTGCCCTTTTTTAAATAAGTTTGTGAGTTTGTAAGTTTCAGTTCCTGTGTATGTTATTGTGAATCTATGATTTGCCTCTTCTTTTTGTTGTTGTGCGCAATTGCGTATATCGTCTGCAGTTCTTTGTAATAGTTTTCTTTTGTGAGTGGGATTGTCTTCATTTGTCGTATTAAATGTCTGAATGCTGCAAGTTTGTGTTGTGTGGGGTGGTTTGATGTTGCGTGTATGGTGGTGTAAGTGGCTGTCGGTTTTCTGTATATTCCGTAGGTCAGTCAGTCATCCGTTCTTGTAATAGTTATGTTGAGGTAGTTGATTGTTTAGTTGTTTTCTTTCTCCATTGTGTATGTGATGTTGGGATGTAAGTTGTTTAGGTCTGTTAATATGTCTTCTCCATTGTCTTGTGAAAGTATGCAAAGTATGTTATCTACGTACCTGTAGTAGTGTTTTATGTTGTAATCTCCTATAAGGTTCTTAATGTGTGTGTCTTCTAGGTGTTGTATAGACGTCTCTTTTAGTACAGAGGAAGTCGGGTTTCCCATTCCTAATCCGTCTGTTGGTCTGTAAAGTTTGTTGTCAAATAAGAAGTTATTCTGTTTTAGTATTGTTGAGGTTATGTCTCAGTTCTTCTATGAATTGTTCATCGTAAAGGTCTGTTAGTCCATTTTTTAGTATGTCTATGGTTTCTTTTATTGGTATGGAAGGGTATAAGTATTTTATATCATATGATATAAGTCTTGTCTGTCCTGTGATTGTAATGTCTTGTAGTTTAGTGATCAGGTCTGTCGTGTTCTTTATTGTGTATGTGTTATGTAGGTTTAGAGAATCTTTAATTAGTTTTGCGATGTGTGAGGCATGCTGGTGCCGGTCTGTAGTTTATTACTGGTAGTATTGGTATGTCTGGTTTGTGTATTTTCGGTTGTACTCGTAGCATTGGTGGTCCAGGGTTCATGTTAATGCATTTGAAGTGAGATCCGTCTAGTATGTTTGGACATCGTTTAATTGTGTTTCGTATTTCTTGTTGGTATGTATCTGTAGGGTCTGTTGTTAGTTCTGTACAGTTTGTTTGTCTGATAAACTCTTCTGTTTTATTATTGTAATCCTGAGTGTGCATAATAACTGCAGTTGAATACAGACAGTGACAGTGAACACATGTATTCGGCCAAGAAGATGGACAATGTCCGAAAGCACTCGCCAACAGAAGATGGTTTGCAGAAACCAATGAAGACGGATAATAGAAGGTATGATACTCCTCTATGTCTTTAAGAAGCTTGTCATTTTAAAAAGCTGATTCATTGCTTTTATTAAGAGAGTCTTTAAACTCTGTTTATATGAATACAGATCACCCTCCTTCAGATTTCACTGATGAAGTCTTTTTATCTTAGTTTTCTCACATTTAGAACCAGTCCCTTTTTCGTGTGTGTGTGTGTGTCTTCAGACTAAAATCTAAGAAAATACTCTAAAATAAATACTGCAAACCCAAGAGCAAACTACAATCAACCATCTGTTCATATATAGAAAAGGGCTTAGCTGAAGAAGTAACATCCTCAGTCTGATCATCCCCCTTTCAAGAACTACAAGAATAATCCCTAAAACCCTCCTCAAAAATTATGACAACTAGGAGATTAAGGCACTAATTAACCAAAGAAATACGCCATCTTTTTTGTTTAATTCTCTAAATAATAAACCCATAAAATCAAGCAGAAAAAAAAATATTTCCAATTCTTTTCCCAAACTTTGTAAAATGTTTTTTACAGACAGTAATTTTTTTAAGCATTTCAACAAAAATAAAAATTTTTATTATCATTTTTAGTACAAACAATTTGCTTTTTTCATACTTTAGCTGGTGACTTTCAAATGTTTTCTGTTGTTGAGTTTCATAGGTTCAGCAGAAGGTCAGTGATATGTTGACAGTGAGACAAAAAAAAATTTAAAAAAATGAACCAGGTACCAAACAACGCTTTGCTTAACTTTTTTTTTTCAATTTGTAAAGTGTGATGATAAGGCAGTATACGACTTAATAACCTCCTATTATGATGTATAAACCAGTAATGACTTTAATAGAAATATTAAAATTAAAAGATGAATGCACAAATGACCGTGGTAGTCAGTGCCACCACACACAAAAAAAGTGTACATATATATATATGAAAACAAAAACTTACAATTGCTGGTTGTGAAGACCTCAAATGCTTTAATCTTTCATACTGAATAACAACAATTGACTGCATTTCTGTTGCATATTTGCTCAGTTCAGGAAGAGATAAAACACTGAAAAATAAATAGTTCACAATTGAAAATTAAACAAAGAGAGAATAGAGAAGAGCAATATTAATTTTCAAACAAACCCATGAATAATTTGTCTAGAACTAATGGAAGCTTTATATTTTCAATTTCAATTCAATGAAGATAGAAAAACATCTATTAATTCATGGATTGCATTTGCATTGCTGTCTAAAAAATGAAAGAGAAATGTGAAGATAAAGAATTTTTTTTTACCTAAGATATTATTATTAGATGTTTTTTCAAGGTAGATCCAAAAAAATATTTTTTATTTATAAATATCTATTTTTTAAATTATCTGCCAATGTTTCGGCTTACATTGTATGCTATCTTCAGAACTGTTGAAATACAATGTCACAAGAATAAAATCAAATTTTAAAAACAAAAAAATTAAATGATTTACAATATAATTATGTAGAATTGTCATAACTAAATGTAATGTGATATCAAAAGTATGAATGTATTAAACTATATAGAAAAACTCAAAATAAAAAAATAAACTATCAAAAATATATAATTAACCACACCTACATATCATGACGAGAGGGGACGTTGTGTCACCAAGATCCCATTTTTATGACTGAGGGGTAGGGTTTGAAACTTATGAGAAATTTTTTGAGATGGACACTATGGGGGAGTTTCATCCATCTATAAATGGATTTTAAATCAACTATTAATTTAGGAATATTTGATTTAGAATCTAGTGGGGGACTGAGAATCCATCTATCCAACAAGCGACCCAAATTGGGTCCATAACATCTCCTCCATTGATATCCCCCTCCAGTTCAGAAAATATTATGTTTAGGCCCAAAATTCTCAGTCCCCCCACTAGATTCTAAATCAAATATTCCTAAATTAATAGTTGATTTAGAATCCTTTTATAGAGACTCCTGTCAATTTGTTAGTGAAGGCGGGAGGAATTGTCACGTTTTAGAGTTAGTAACATCCCAAACACCTACACTCCTTTAAACCTTACGACTCCCTCCTCTCCTCTGAATTTTCCTGAGATCTTAATACGACCCGTAAATTAAAAAAAAACCAAAATAACAATAACATAATAACCATAGCCGACAAAGGCAATAAAAAGGTTATTATGGACAGAAATTACTACAACAACAAAATTTTCAATTTACTTTCAGGCAAAACCACATACACAGCCACTCACAACAGCAGAGACCCTACACCAGCACTCATCACATAATTTAATAATCAGATTAAAAAACTATGTATCACAAAACACATTGATAAATATAAATACTATAATCTTATTTCATACGATTCCCAAGCATCTAGATGTTACGGCCTTCCTAAAATCCACAAACCAGAAAACCCCCTTCGCCCCATTGTCTCTAATATTAACTTTCTCGTATCTAAACTAAGTAAATTTCTCCTTCCATCCTTTCAGATTCTTAGCCAACAAACCCATAAGACAAAAAAAAAACTTATTTGACCAGTATACAGCTTGAATCTCTACTCATCTCTATAGACTACATTCTTTGCTCCTTAGATGCCGAATCTTTCTTCACTAATATACCTATTGATAAAGCCCTTAAAATTGTTGATAAACATTGGACTACAATCCAAGAACACACTACACTATCCTGGTCTACATATCTTGAGTTCCTTTCCCTATATTGTACATCTTGTTTTTATTCTTATTTTTTTTTCTTATGACATTGTATTCCAACAGCCCTGAAGATGGCTTACAATGCAAGCCGAAACATTGGCAGATAATTTAAAAAATACACATTTTTAAAATTTGTATTTTTTGGATCTGACCCTGACTGAACCCCCCAAAAAAACATCTAATGAGAAAGGAAGGTTTAATTTAGAAACAAAAGCCCATCCAGTACTCTGGGTGCATGTATAGATATAGCCCTAACTCAAAGACCTTCAGTTTTCGCTTGACTGATTTAACAAGCTGAGCATTGGCCACCAGTAAGCCAGGTGAGGATCTCACTGAAAGGTCAGTTGGGAGAGTGGTGAGGCCACTCCACCACTTGGACTAGTTCAGGGGGTGCAATGGGAGAAAGAATACTTCGAGCTTGGGCTAATATTTCTAGGAAAAATAATAATTATGACTATTGACATATTGTGCCTATAAACATACAACAGAGATATAGTTATTTAAAAGAATGTTGTTCTTATATTATTAATTTTAATGATTAATTAATTGAAGCAAGTTACAAGTGAATTTAACATCAGTTCTCACAACTAGAATTATGTGATTTTTGTGATCAGCTTTTCCATATAACTTCCTATATGAAAAATATAAGAACTATACAAAAAAATATGACCAGAAACTTATCAGACCATACTTCACCTACAAATGTTATTAATTTATGAAAGACTTTTAGTTTAGAGCAGTATAATAGAGAACAGGAAGTAAAAAAAAAAAAAAAAATTGCAGACAGAATATATTATACAAGTAAAAAATAATGTGAGCTGAATAAAGATAACAAGCTACCATAAAAATGAAATAAGAAACAATATAAGTAATAATGTTTAGAACCATACCATTAATTGATATAAGAAAAATAATACATTGAAGATATTAATTAAGAAGGTTTTGTTAAAAAATTAAATAATATTACAATTTTATAAAATATGATATTATAATAAGTTATGGCATTTCTATCGCCAGTACCCCATTATAATTGGTTTATGAGTAAATAGGCATGTTTTCAAAGGAAATTAACTCTAATTTACTTAAAAAGTAAAACTTTATTATTGGATGTGAGATATAAAACTAGGGACAAAAAATGACTATTTTATACAAAACAATGTGTTTTATAAAAATTGTAAAATAAGAATCATAATTGTATAAGAAAAAAACAAACTCATAACTAAATGGTATGAAAACCACAGAGAGCAGGCTCTGTTAAATTTTCAATCATGTCAATGACACAAATATATGTTCTTAAAAATAATATACAATTATAATAAAAAGATATAATCATGTTAACTGATAACTAGTACTTAAAAGAAATAAAAATGGAATATATATAGTATTTTCTTAAACAATTTTTACACCATAACTTAACAATATTTGCATAATATATATATA
>KZ807260.1:498899-519395 GCA_000696205.2 Oncopeltus fasciatus | reverse complement strand
CACTAGTGCGGGGAATTTAATAACTTATCAGACTTGTCTCGGTAGCATAAGTGGCAAATGCACCGGCCCGGATAGCAGGGGATCCAGGTTCGAGTCCTGGCTGGGACAGTTAGATTTTTTATTCTGTTCCCTTGCACTAAAAATTATCTAAAATTATGTGGGATTAAAGACCACAAAATAAATAATATTTATAAAAGTAATAAAAGTACATTAATTAATTTGAAACAATTGGAAAACTTAATTTATAAATTTCATTATAGGATACTATAAAAATAAGGAGAGGTGTTATTAATTATAGCATAATGAACGCTATGCTAAATCTTTTAACAACGGGACAATTCTAGCAGGTACCTGACAAATAAATTGGATAGAACCCATAA
The DNA here is from genome assembly GCA_000696205.2 of Oncopeltus fasciatus. Taxonomy (NCBI): domain Eukaryota; kingdom Metazoa; phylum Arthropoda; class Insecta; order Hemiptera; family Lygaeidae; genus Oncopeltus; species Oncopeltus fasciatus. The sequence goes on along the minus strand of KZ807260.1, from coordinate 519,015 downwards.
TGAGACTTTCAAAAATCTTTAGTGATCCTACATAGTAGAAGTTAAAAATATGGCTTGTTAAAAATTTAATATTTAAACGAATTTTTACAAACTTGGATGAAATCATAGAAAAGATGAAATTGGATAATCGTAAATATATTTCTTACTCTTAGTGATATGAGATTATTTGTAGAATATAATATTCAGAAATATGATTTTCTACATTTTTTTATGCAACTTTCTACAAAAACTACATATTAAGGAAAATATTTCAGAATGCAATTTCGATATGAAGAGAAAGGATGACGGGATTCTGAGAACTTCTGAAACTTGATAAAATAGTTTGGACTACTGGAGGTGTGGTGAAAACCCCCTTGTCCACAAACCACTTGGTTTGTTTGTTCAATAGCAAACACTGCATGTTCTGAAAGAAGTAACAAACCTGCCCCCTCCTCTTTTGAGTTAGTAGCTGCTCTCATATTGTTCCTTTGCTCATCGACATCCTGCAATACATTGAGATCTACACCTACTGATCAGGGCTGCCGGTTAGACTATAACATTCCCTCTCACTTTGAGGCCCCTGGTAAGGTTGTCAAAGGCTTTCTCCCTCTTAGAAAGCAAGGACTAACTCGATTGGAAATTAAAGTAGTTCTTTAGCAGCATATCTAGTAAATTATAGATCAGCAAAAAATACTGAAGTTCACTAATTCCTAGTAGAGAATCTGTTGGAGTTCATTCAAGGTTGATTAAAAAAAAAAAAAAAAAAAAGTGTTTTTTTATTATTATTATTTGTTGATGTTTTGGCTTACCTTGTTTAAGCCATCTTCAGGGCATCATAAATGCGCGAGGGACCGTTGTCACCTGGAACAAATCTGCTTAACTGGGTGATGATCTGCAGTCATGCAGATTTGTTCCAGGTGACAACATTCCTTCTTGCCTTCATGATAGCCCAGAAGATGGCTTACAAAATGTTGCTAGATAGTAAAAAAAAATACATTTTTCATAAAATTGAATTTTTGTAGATCAACCTTTACTGATTCCTAACAAATTCTCTACTGATGATCTCCATGGTAAAAAAATTCTCCATTTGAACTTTGGTCACCAATTCCTTCCCTTAAAAGTTTCTTTTGAAAGACATGCCAAAAAAGCTTCAACTTGCTAAGACAAATTTAAATATGATCATCACAACTTTTAAAATTAAAAAATATGAGGCCCAATTCATAAATTCTATCCTCCAACCATCCCTCATACTGCTTGTGCAACTCTATCCAAACCTCTCTCACCATTTGATACCTCATCATTAACACAAACAGAATGACTAATATTGTTAAAGCAATGACTATATGTTATAACAAAAAGGAGGTTACAAAGAGATAATGGATATTAGAACCTAATCAAAAGTTAACAACTACACATTAAAGCAAGATTTGTTAATTGAATTCACTATTAAATTAAGATGTATAAATTCTCCGTTATATAATAAAAACTTAATTAGATTGAACAAAATTCATGAAGTATCACAAGGATTATTGTAATTATATTTCAGACTTTTAACTACTTATTCAAGCTGGCTTAGTTTAGGAATTTTGTTATTAACTTTAACTATATTTATAATACTCAAATAATAATACTCAATTAGCAACCATTTTTACTTAATACCACAAGGGATTATATTGACCTTGTCTCATACCATGACCCATTCACACTAATAACTAAATACTACATATTTAAGCAAACTTAGTTCACACAATTTTCTATTAAACACATATACTATAACGTCACTAAAAACAGTTAACACAGACACACACACAAAATATATTTAAGGCCTAATTTTGCTCTTTTATTTAAATGAATTATTTAATTTTTTGATTAAATTTTCTAAATTTAATCCTCTGACTTAGTCCGACCATAAGAAAACTATGCTTTCAAGAACAAAAATATAAATAGTTTTAGGAATGTTAGAATATAAAAATGGGTTCACTAGTAATTTTATTTTTTGTATATTTATTAAGGTCTTAGTGCGCTTAATTTGGATTGAAATTGTTTTAATTAATTCGTAACTAAGTGGAGAATATTATGGAATAAAATATTCAAGGAAGTAAAAACCATAATAATTATAGGAAATTTATAATTGGAAGGCTTAAATTTCCTTTGAAAATTATGAGTAAGTAGCTATCAAGGACTTACTAGAATTACTCAGATATAATCACTCAAAACTCCCCCAAAGATATTCTTATTAACCATCAGTCATGATTTATTTACCGCACAGCAGGAGTCTCTTCCCCCCCATTACCCCATTTACTCTGACGAAGACTTGAAATAAGCAAAAAATTTTAAAAATCTGTTTTATTTCTTCAGCTCCTGAGACGAATAACCTCTCCTTATATTCTTATTAAATTTATCACTAAAACTAATAATACATGGTGGAAAAATATGAACGAGGACGAATATATCGTCTTATGCTCAAAGGAGCTGATGTTGTCAAGCTGTTTAAATGACTCTTGTTATTTACTTTTAAATTTTAATTTTATAATTTTTTGTTGTGGTATTTAGTCCCATATAAATTTTAACAATTAGACAGTTGGGACAGTTAGATTTTTTATTCTGTTCCCTAGCACTAAAAATTGATAAGCTCTTTATATTTCATATTAAACAAAATGACTATTGATAAATAATAAATAACTATTTATTACATACCCTTCTGGATGAAGATCAGTAGAAGTATAAGCTGCATTAGTTTTGGGATCATCTTTACTTTTCACTCTTATTTCAGGCCAAATAAAGTTCAGCCAAACATCATGAGAAAGAACAATTGTGAGTAATAAAAAAAAAAGCCCGAAAAACCTCAACTCAACATAATTTAGGATCCTAAAAGTAACATAAAATTCATTTTTATACATCATTTCATTATCTTCTTAATATTAGGTAAGAATTCTTTATGAAATTCTAAATAATTTACATAATTTACATGTATTTGTGAAATAATTGAATGAATTCTTTAAAATAAATAAACAACAGAAATGGGAATTGAATTTGTACCCACAGAAAGAGAATTAAGTTCCCGTAGAAAAATGACTAACAAAGCAATAATTACTCAAAATGAATTGCTCTATTTAATTAGTGGCTTTATATTACCTATTTGAAATATGACCAATGAATAGTTGTTGAATGAAGTTTTGCTGATGAATCATTGAACTCGCACTTGACATTTATTAATCAAGAAAGTTTTGATTAGGCTCCTATTTATTCAATTTCATTCAATAATAAACTTAACCTTTAATTTTGTATTTAAAAAAGAAATTTATTTAAGAAAAATTAATAATTTCAACTTATAAGCAATAAAATTAAAATATAATGTAAGTAAACTCCCACTTTTAATTGTTTAATTTCTCTGGGTAACTCCTCAAATGTTTATTTTCTCAATAAACTTATCTGAGTTGATTTTCACTCCACTAAGCTAAATATTATGACCACTAAATTAAAAATATTTGAAAACACTAGTACTAGCACTATATTTATTTCGCTTAGTGGCTCATAAAACTTATATCTTTAAACAAATTTGTGATGTTACATTACTCTAAACTGAACATTAACCCCCGCTAAATAAATAAATAAATTTGTAGGCCCTTGAAAATTCAATTAATCCCTACTTTATTCTACTTTGCTCTGTAACCAACTAACGTCTTTCAAATAAGACCATCAATTTTAAAATTTATGGTTCAGGTAAACCCATTTTCTATCTATTTAATTTTGCTACATAACTTATAAATTTGACTTTTTTACAAAACTGCTTTGAATATCATTACTCAAAACTGAAAACTGCAACTGTTGCATCAAACAACTGTGGCTTTTTTACAGGCACTTGTTATAGCAGGTGATTGAACCTTACTGGTGTGATTTAGCTCAACAAAATTTGCTTTTCATTTTGCACTTAACAGGGATTCGCTGAATTTTACAAAGAAAAACTAAAAACTGTGGCTTGTAGACCATTAATAGGCAAATACGCAAGCATACAAACACACACACACACACATACACATAAGCCTTACTTTATGGTGTCTAGCAAGAATGAACCTAGAAAATGTCTTTTTTTTTTTTTTTTTTTTTTTTTTTTTTTTTTTTTTTACCTTGTCATGAAAACTACTTAAATAACTATATTCCTCTGAAATAGCTTTATGTGTACAACTATAGCTGCAGGTTTAAAAAAAATTTTTTTCAGTTAGCCACTGGTATATATATGCAAAATTAAAAACATATTTTTTTAAATTTTATTTATTTTGGAACCTTGACTGAACTCCAAACAATGCTCTGTTAATAATCTCTATGGCCAAAAACTCTCCATTTGAAATTAAAATTTCTTGTTTACAACTCTTAAATCATAACTAATTGATAAAATGGTAAACTTCTTTCTTATTTGTATGGAGATTTCCTCAATATTGTGGTTACATTTTCATAACTGAAAGCACTCAAAAAAATGTTCATGACAAATAAATAAATATTATAATTACTTTCAGCCCTGAAAAAGTCATCACACAACTTGCGAAAGCTCGGCAGAAAGTAATTTTTCCACTTGGTCAAACCTGGAAAAAGTGTCAATGAATATTTCTGGAAACCGTGGAAGCCAATGAAACCACAGAAACATGAATGTTTATATAATCTCATACAAATAGTCACATCTTTACAGCAGGTTCATTTTGCTACCTCAGACTGAAAAACTATCCATGTAAGCATCAAGACAGTAGTAATAGCCATTCGAGCTCATCGTTGCTGCATGAGATAATACTGGGATGTTTCAGAGAAGAGCCTATTCTACTAACTTCCTACATATTTAAAATTTATGGTTGGTCAACAACAAAAAATTTGATTTTTTTTTTTTTTTTTTTTTTTTTTTTAACCCATTGACCTTAGTTTAGAATGAAGATCATATTATATTGGAATAGTTTGCATGCATTTAACCAAAATAATTTAAATTTGTTGATTACTAAACCATGAGAATCATTACACTATATATTGCAAAACGTTTCCCAATGAAATCGTCTAAGTTAATTTACTAAAATGCAAAATCCTTCAGTATAGGGAAAAAAGTCTTAATTACTTAGTTAATCCTACAGAGTTAGAAGTTCAAGTGAAGTGACAGTGAATGACCATTGTTCACTCTTAGTAAACAATTTAGATTCTAGAGGACATATATAATTGAAAATGGCAGATAAAGTAACAAAAATAATCCCTGACAAATAGAATAAGATAATAATGAAGATAATGACACATAATAAATATTAAAACAAATAATCCAGGTTCGTGTCCTGGCTGGGACAGTTAGATTTTTTTATTGTTCCCTTGCACTAAAAATTGTTAAAACAAATAATAATTTGATTACCTACTTACCAAAATACAAAGTGGACAAGAATTACAGCAAACGAACTTAAATTAAAATCCTTCCATGTTATGATGTCCTGTAATTTGTACAAATGAAGTTCATAGGGTTTCAAACATTTAGTTAATTCTACTTCAGGCGAGACTTCTCTTATTTTTTTCTCCCGAACGAAAAAGCTTTTCAAGTAAGTAAACATTTTATCGGTTAAATTTAATATGACAAAGGATATATGAGAGAATACTAGAAGAAATCACTATGAAACAATAAGAACATGTGCTTTCCACACACTAATGCGCATCACAGAGCGGCGAAGTTAGAGAGAAGCTGTCGAAGTAAACACGAGAGGTAAACAGCTCACTGCGCAGGCTGCAAGATTAACTATTTACTTCCTCGTAGATCCTTAACTCCTGGGTAGGGACAGTCTATATGTATCTAAAAATATTTATTTCTACTCTAATTGTACGAATTTATCTATAAATTTAAAAAGAAATTATATCGTAGAAAGAATCCCAAATGATTTCCTTTAAAATAAATAAGGCAATGGCCTGTATGAAAACATGTCATGTAGTGACGTACTTGGCATGACCTCAAGAGTTTAGTAAACAAGCAATCATTGTTGTTCCGCTAAATTTTTAGAGCCTCTCCAAAATATTTATAAATCGGAAAATTATTACCATTTATAAAAAAAAAAAAAAAAAAAAAAACAGTACCGTATCTGTTGGTAGGGACCGGATATGAAACACTTGATAAGGATAACAATTTTAGTGCAAGGGAACAGAATAAAAATCTAACCGTCCCAGACAGGACTTGAACCTGGATCTCCAGCTTTCCGGGCAGGTGCGTTACCATTTACACTACCGAGTAAATCCAGAAAAGTTATTAAATTCCCTGCACTAGTGTCGAGAGTCTAACCTACAAGGCAGACGAAGTCATTTAAATAGCTTGACAATGTCAGCTCCTTCGAGCATAAGACGATATATTCGTTATTCTCGTAAGTTAGACTCTCGACACTAGTGCTGGGAATTTAATAAGTTATCTGGCTTGTTTCGGTAGCGTAAATGGTAACGCACTTGCCCGGAAAGCTGGAGATCCAGGTTCGGGTCCTGGCTGGGACAATTAGATTTTTTATTCTGTTCTCTTGCCCCAAAACTGTTAAAATTTACGTGGAATAAAATACCACAATAAAATTAATATTGATAATAATGTATATAAACTCGACCCACAGTACACTACAGAGAAGGCGTATGATCAGAACATTGTTCAAAGCGGTTGTATTATTCCGATTCAATTAATAATGGTACCCAATTAGTGCTTGGTGTGTCAAATGAATCCCCTGGAGAAAAGAAACCCACTGTACATTCTGAGCATTAAAACTGCTACCTTTGGTACAGGATTCCAGTGAATTAACCACCGTATGTGGAGCCCAAAAAATAAATTAAAAATGTTATTGTTTGTTTATGTTTTAAATAATAAGAGATATCCGCCACACAGGAGTTAATTTAATTATTTAAAATAAATTTGGGAACCCATTTGTTTGATTATGTTACTATGACGTAGTTAAATCCAACATTTTTATAGGGAACAGATTTTTGCGAATGAAAAATCCGGGGGTGATCCCCTATTGAGGACTGATAGATCACTAAAATTCTGGTAGAATAAAAAGTTCAGCGTGTAGGAATTGCCTAAATTAATAAAATTCTTTAGGATTGTAGTTCATGAATATTTGTATATGAACTTTCAATTTTCATGTAAACCCAACAATTTTCTATCAGTACAAAGGAACAATAAAAGTCCGTTGTGCAGGAACTGTATAAATTACAAAAATAGTCTAAAACTCATAAACAACAATGAAGGTAGAAGCTAAAACCCAGAGGACAGTATCTAACTGTCCTAGTTCACTTTTGTATATCACCCTTATTATGCGCCATTTGTAAAAATGTTGCAGGGCATAAATTTAAAAAAATGTAATTTGCAATATATACTGTTTCTTAACTTAATTTAAAAATGATGTTCATAACAATATATTATTCACGACTATTTACAATTTGTTCTTCCTGTAAGCTACCTTTAACTTATTCAATTTCTACATTGATAGATAATAGCAGTTTAAAATATAAATGAACTGGCTTAAATAAAATACACTACAATTAAAAACAAAATAAAAATATACTATGGTTAAAAAAAAAATAATGTCATCTTAAATAAATATATAATAATGTCTTAACTAATACATAAAACTCATACAAAACTAATCTCCACTACGATATAGCCGAACGAAATAAGAATACTAAATACTCTAATTTTTTTAGAGTACTTGGTGTTGTAATCTAATTCAGATTAACTGCTCGAATATCTATTCGAGAGCTGAAAGTGAAAAAATAAAAAAAATTATTAGCAGTTAATCATTTGTTCACGTAGGCTTCCCCAGTCATCACATGTATGTAAAGTTTTTTCCGGGTTGGGCCGTGTTAAGCCTTTGATGGTTGCCGAGCTTTCACACATCCTGTGATGGCTTCTTCAGGGCTGAATAGAGAATGAGAGCTGTCTTCAAATCCAGGGGTATTTATACCCGGCGCTGTCCGGTCCTTGGGCGAAGCCTGTATTCCCNTTTTTTTTTTCTGACCCCCTGGAGGTTGTAGAGGAGGGGGACCTATTGTTGCCTGTTGGCATTTGCAGGTGGGGTGTTAGTAGGGTGGAGGTAGGCAGGTAGGCAGAGCCAACCCAGCAGGTAGTGGGTAGGTGAGCAGGGGTAGATTCACCAGGGATTCGCTTTATTATTAGAACCTTATAACTAGCTTAACAATTAACAATAGAAGTACTTAAGGACTAGATTTACAGTTACATTTACTGTTGATGAGATGCTGCAGCATAAGCTGCATCGTAGAGAGCAGGTTAGACATATTCTCCATGATTTGAGAGACCCATGCTGGAGGACTGCCATCTGTTGGTGGGTTTGGTACTGGTGGTGGGTTTTGTACTTGATGTCCAGGCTGTGATGCTCGCTTGATGACCCTCATAGGTCCCCTCATCGTTGTTGACTCAGGGAGCTGTGGGAAGTCTTCAGGCCTTGGTGTAGTGGTGGGTGTGATGGATGTGATGTTTCTTAGTCTTCGCTCTGTCGTTTCACGAATTATTTTCTGTCGGGGAGGGCACTTCATCCAAGAGGCGACGTGGTCTCCCTGACAGTTTGTGCACTTGATCTGGTTTAGGCACTCTTCGTCTTCTAGATGGTCTTCTCCACACCTAGTACAGTGGTAATAGTTCCCGCAGTAGGTTTTTGTGTGTCCAAACCTTTGACAGTTTGAACACTGTGGAGGTCCTAGTCTACCGTCAAAAGGGTAGACTTTGAACTTGATGTTCGAAATATACTTTAGTTTTTGAACATCTTCCAACTTGGTGCCGGTTTCGGCAATTAGTAGTATGGAAGGCATGTCTGTTTTTGTCCCGACTGCCTCTGTTCTGCGGAGACGGTGGGCTTGTTTGTAGGAGAGAAGCCTTTCTTGTAGTTCCTCCTGTATCTCGCTTATTGGGTGTCTTAAGTCGAATCCCATGAGAAGAAATCTGGGGGGCCGTTTTTTACCCTTCTTGGCGTAGGTGTAGTACTCGTAAGGAGTTTCGGAGCGTTTGAGCTTTTTCCAAATGCGACGTCTCCGTTCCTCGGTGAGGATGAATATCCTGGTCTCGTTTTTCGAGGCACTGATGTAATATTCAGTGCTTTGTAGTCCAAATGTAAGGAGCTGGTTTTTCAGTTCCAGATATGGTATTGGTGGTCTCATTATGATGGGTGGTGGTTGTGCCTTCGCAGGTTCATCGGTGAGCACTCCAAAGGAGTTGCTAGTAGGTACCGCTGAAGGAGCTTGAGGTTCCATGATTCGAGTAGTTTTCTTAGGCTTTATGAAGCCTTCAGAGTCCTCAGAGAGGCCGTGGCTAGTATTGCGCCTTTTGTTAGTAGGAGGCTGAGAAACACTGGCCAGGGACCCCGAGTGAGAGGAGGTACCTCTCCCGCCGGGGCACCGAGGGTCAGTGGAAAACCTACCTCCCTTCATAACAAAGGCTGCAGTGGTTCCGCTGGGGCAGTCAGGTAGATCCTTCCTCTTCGAGTGCTGCCGGTCGAATGATTGATGCTTGTTGATGATAGCTTTTTTTTTTTTTTTTTTTTTTTACTTCTGCCTCGTTTATTAGTAAAAGTGAAAATGTACAATTTGCTATGAAAAGCAGTCCATGAGCTATGGTGGTGTGAGTGTAATTGGTACACCACCAATAGCGACCCTTTTACCCGTAGGTGTGTGCGGGTTATGGTAACAATACATCTGCGGACGTAGAGCTCCGAGGAGCTTTACAAATGAGGTAACCAGTGAGGCATAACCGGCGTTTATATGAAGTATGACACACGTTCACAGGTGTGTCATTGGAACTTAAATCTAACATATTAAATCTAATATTATATACAATATTTACATATGTACAAATTGAGCGGGGAGTCATTCCGCTGTATTGATGTAGTCGGCAGTAGACTCGAATCCCTGCCAACAGCTAGGTAATGGAGGTGGCACTATATCCCTGGACAAGGGATTTAGACAGTTTTTAAGGCTGTCGTAGAACTTGACATGCCTCCTACGCAGGATGTCTCGCATTGAGGGGAGTTCAAGTTCCTCGTGGATGTGGGAGGTCCTGGCGCGCTGGAGAGAGGTCCCACGGACTATCTTCCGTAGCACACCATTTTGGAAGTACTGAAGTGATCGGAGCGTGGATGGAGCCAACCACTTCATGAGGGGCGCGCCGTAGAGCAGTGTCGGCCTGACAACTGCTTTGTAAACCTGTAACTTGAGTCTAAGTGACAGGTTTTGGGAGCGTAGTAGGTGGTGTAACCTGTAGGTTTTTAGACGTGTATGCTTAATTCGTGCATTCACGTGAGGGGTGAAGATCAGATGACGGTGGAGGTGAATTCCCAGGTAGGTGATCCTAGTGGAAATCCTCTGCCGCTGTCCTCCGATGGTGAAGTGGGTGGGAAGTCTTCCTTTCTTGCCTTTCCTGAAGCACATGATGACGGCGTCAGTCTTGGCGGGGTTGACCTCGATGTTGATGCTGTTGAGCTCGCGGAGGATGTGCTGGCAGGCGTCCTGGGTCCTGAGCAGGGCGCGTTCTGCGTTGAGACTCGATGCGTAGACACCGATGTCGTCAGCGTAGGCAGCCAGCTGTACATCCTGAAATTTTAAACGTACCACATGAGCTGTATATAATATAAAAAGTATAGGACCTAATACTGACCCTTGTGGTACTCCTGAGGTGGTGGGTTTATGGGTGGAGATACAGTCACCGACCCTAACCGAGAAAGTCCGTCCGCTGAGGTACTCCCTCATAAGCTCGACGATCTGCTCGGAGAAGCCGTAGTGTTGCATCAGTCTTAGGAGGAGGTCGTGTGAGACGCATTCAAACACCTTCGTGCAGTCCAGGGAGATGAAGGCCGTCGCTCTGTTGTTCTTCATTTCTTCGGAGGTGTGCTGGACCAGCTTGGCGACGTGATGTGAGCAGGTGACTCCTTTCATAAAGCCGGTTTGTTCTTGAGGGATGAGGTTGTTTGCAGCACAGTGTTTCAGTATCTGGCTGTGAATCAGCTTCTCGAATACCTTCGAGACATGGCATAGGAGGCTGATAGGTCGGTAGTGGTCGGGGGCGAGCCCGGATTTGCCTGGTTTGAGGAGCGGCACGACGATCGCGTGCTTCCAGGCTGCTGAATAATACTTAAGTCTGAAGCAGGAGTCTTGCCGATATGAGGGAGCTTCTTCAGCAAGACGTAGGAGATGTCATCGTCCCCGGTGGAGCGCTGCCCTCTGGTCCTGCTGAGACAGGACTCCATCTGTCAGAGGGTGGCGAAAGTAAGCGACTCGTCCGTGGGCAGGGGTTGTACTAAGGGGAGCCTAGCGCTGGCAGCCGAAACTGTCCTGCTCATGTCTCCAGAGAGCTGTCATCAAATCCAGGGGTATTTATACCCGGCGCTGTTCGGTCCTTGATCGAAGCTTTCCTTCCCATTGGTTGATCCTGTTTTCCTGCTTACTGATAGGCTGAATCCTCCTATCGATTGGCTGGACCCTCTTATCGATTAGCGCTGGTTTCCAATTCTTGCTGAGCCTGTATCCATCCTCTCTGTTGAAATTCCTCGGATTTTTCGCTATTTCGATGTCTTCTCTGATGGTCCGTCGATAGTAGTTGTTTTCCCGGGCCAGTATTCAAGCGTCTTCGAATTTGATGTGGTGCTGGGGTTGGCGAAATGTTCTGCTAGAGCTGACTTTTCTGTACGTCCGTGTTTGATGTCTGCAATGTGTTCTTTTAGGCGTGTGTCGATCGTCCTTCCAGTCTCACCGATGTAAGTAGTTCCGCAGGAGCAGGGAATCTTGTATATTCCTGGAGTCCTAAGTCCAAGCTTATCCTTAGGTTTCGGAAGGATGTCTGTTATTTTTCTATCGGTGCAGAACGTTGTTCTTATCTGGTGGTTCTTGAGTATACGGGCGATCTTCTCCGTTGTCCCTTTGACGTAGGGGATGGTCACTTGTCCTCGGAATTCTTCTTTTGCTTCCCGCTCTTCCCTGTTGCGCTGCCGATTTCTCTTTCTCTGGACCCTGTTGATAGTGTTGCGGTCATAGCCATTTTTCATAAAGGCGGTCTTCAAATGTCTTCTTTCTTTCGGCAGTTGGGCAGGTTCTGAAAGTATCTCCGCTCTGTGGAGTAAAGCGCCGATGACTCCTTCTTTCTGAGCCGGGTGGTGGTGTGAAGTGGCATGCAGGTATCTGTCGGTATGGGTGGGTTTCCTGTAGACTGAGTGGCTCAGGAGGTGATCCTTCTTTTCCACGAGGACGTCCAAGAACGGTAGTCTTCCTTCCTCTTCAAGTTCCATGGTGAATTGGATGTTCTCGTGCACGTTGTTCAAGTGTTGTAGGAACCCTTCCAGCGAGTCTCGGCCGTGTCTCCAGATGACAAACGTGTCGTCGACGTACCGATACCAGCAGACCGGCGCTTGTGGTGCAGAGCGGAGAGCCCTCTGTTCGAAGTCTTCCATGTACAGATTGGCTGCGAGTGGACTTAGTGGCGAACCCATGGCTGCTCCTTCAAGTTGCGAGTAGTACTCGCCGTTGTAGAGGAAGTAGGTCGATTGGAGACTCAACTTTGCCAGATTAAATTCTTCTTTTGTGAGGAGTTTCTTCATCAGGTTCAAAGTTTCTTCAACGGGGACCTTGGTGAATAAGGACTTCACGTCGAAGCTAACGAGGATGTCCTGTGCTTCAATTCTGATTTCTTGAAGAATGCTGACAAAGTGTTTGGAGTTCCTAATATGGTGTTCAGTATTACCGACGTGAGGCTTCAGCTTCTCTGCGATGTACTTTGCTATGTTGTATGTTGGTGAGCCGATAGTCGAGACGATAGGCCTCATGGGTATGCCTTCTTTGTGTATCTTCGGCTGTCCGTAGAGTCTTGGCGGGACAGGATCTGATATCTTGAGTGGCTTTTTCTTCATCTGTTCGTCGTTGCTTGAGTTGATTATGGAGACGATCTGCTGGTTGATGGTCTTTGTAGGATCTTTCTCAAGCTTTTTGTAGGTGTCGTCATCGAGGAGTGCCCGCATCTTCTCCACGTAGTCTTCTTTTCTCATAATGACGGTGGCGTTGCCCTTATCGGCCAGGGTGATGACCAAATCATCTCGTTTCCTCAGGTCGTTTAGTGCCTTGAATTCTTCCTTGCTGAGGTTCGGCTTGGGTGGCTTAGCCTTCCTTAGAGCATGACTGACGTCCTGTCGGATAGTCTCAGCTGCTTCTGGTGCAAGGTTCATGATGCAAGCTTCGACGTTTGTTATAATTTTCTCTGTAGGAATCCGACGTGGGGCGATGGCGTAGTTGAAGCCTTTCTGTAGAACCTGAAGTGTCTCTCTCGGAAATTTTTCATTCGTGAGGTTCACAACAGTCTTCTTTAGAGAGTCTTCATATATGTTGTTGAGAGTCGTCTTAGATGTTATGAGTTTTCTAAACTTCTTCTTTTGAGAGTCGGTGTGTTTGACAAAATCCCGCTGAGCTGCTTCCCAGGTGAGGCGGTCAATCTTGTCCCAATCTTCCTTAGATACAAGATTTGAAAGCAGAATATGGTCCCAAAAGAGTCTCTTCTCAATCGAAGCAAGTTCGGATCGAGTCTCGTTTATCTGTGCCTTGAGTATTATCTTCGAGGATCTTGCCAATATGTTCTGAATGCGGTGACTGCTCCCTTTCTTTGTCACCTTGGAACACGTGGGTAGAACGTTGTGGTCTCTGCATCTCTTAAGAAATGCCAGTTGTGCCAGGAGTCTTATCTTCTTCGATCTGGCTTTGTCGATGCTCTTCATCCTCTGAACAACATCCTCCCCGTACAGGTTGGTAAGATGTTCACGTAGGCTTCCACAGTCATCAGATGTATGTAAAGTTTTTTCCGGGTTGGACCGTGTAAAGTTTTTGATGGTTGCCGAGCTTTCGCACATCCTGTGATGGCTTCTTCAGGGCTGAATAGAGAATGAGAGCTGTCTTCAAATCCAGGGGTATTTATACCCGGCGCTGTCCGGTCCTTGGGCGAAGCCTGTCTTCCCATTGGTTGATCCTGTTTTCCTGCTCGCTGATTGGCTGGATCCTCTTATCGATTGGTTGGACCCTCTTATCGATTGGTTGGACCCTCTTATCGATTGGTTGGACACTCTTATCGATTAGCGCTGGTTTCCAATTCTTGCTGAGCCTGTATCCATCCTCCCTGTTGATATTCCTAGGATTTTTCGCTATTTCGATGGCTTCTCTGATGGTCCGTCGATAGTAGTTGTTTTCCCGGGCCAATATTGAAGCATCTTCGAATTTGATGTGGTGGCTGGTGTTAGCGAAATGTTCTGCTAGAGCTGACTTTTCTGTACGTCCGTGTTTGATGTCTTCAATGTGTTCTTTTAGGTGTGTGTCGATCGTCCTTCCAGTCTCACCGATGTAAGTAGATCCGCAGGAGCAGGGAATCTTGTATATTCCTGGAGTCCGAAGTCCAAGCTTATCCTTAGGTTTCGGAAGGATGTCGGTTATTTTTCTGTCGGTGCTGAACGTTGTTCTTATCTGGTGGTTCTTGAGTATTCGGGCGATCTTCTCCGTTGTCCCTTTGACGTAGGGGATGGTCACTTGTCCTCGGAATTCTTCTTCTGCTTCCCGCTCTTCCTTGTTGCGCTGCCGATTTCTCTTCCACTGGACCTTGTTGATAGTGTTGCGGTCATAGCCATTTTTCATGAAAGCGGTCTTCAAATGTCTTCTTTCTTTCGGCAGTTGGGCAAGGTTAATTATTTTCTTAATGACAACACTGTTGTTAGTAGCTAAGGGTAATTGTAACCTGGTAGTTGCCAGCGGGAATCATATTATTATTATCAAATTGCTATTATTATTATCCAATTGTTATTGAAAAGTGCCTTTGCGTAACTTCCCTCCAATTAATACAGAGGCGTACTGAAAGTCGAATATGACGTCATAATTAAGTCCTGCTGAATGTTGAGAGCTGTTTGACTACTTTGACGAGAGCATTTTGATTGGAAGATTAGTGCATTGCTGATAGGTGTTTATGGATGATTCTACTCGTGTCTCTTAACAAAGCTGATTCAAATCCCGCCCTGGACTAGCTTTCATTAAGAACTAAAAGCTTGTGCAGAGCCATGGATGTTTAAAAGATTATGAATACCTGTAGATAGTCCCTCCCACAATGACCGTAAGTGGTTGAAAAAATAAATGTGAAAGTTCTTTCCCGATTCTCAAGTCAAGGTGCGGTTCGGAGAGCCAATGAATTTCTATTGGGAGTAAGTCTTCATTACTATTAAGATAATATAGTGTTATTTCAAGAAGCGAAGATAGATACTGGACGTGGCCCATAGGAGCTTGGCTAAAGATGCTTGATGTGCACCCTGAGTTTGAATTCATGGCTCATCTGATTTTTTTAAAGATTCCAACGACTTTATAGAAAATCTCATAGGTTGGATATAAGTAGCTCCACTCGTGAAGTTACATACACGACATCGGTGTCTACGCATCGAGTCTCAACGCAGAACGCGCCCTGCTCAGGACCCAGGACGCCTGCCAGCACATCCTCCGCGAGCTCAACTTCATCAACATCCAGGTCAACCCTGCCAAGACTGACGCCGTCATGTGCTTCAGGAAAGGCAAGAAGGGCAGACTTTCCACCCACTTCACCATCGGAGGACAACGGCAGAGGATTTCCACTAGGATCACCTACCTGGGAATTCACCTCCACCGTCATCTGATCTTCACCCCTCACGTGAATGCACGCATCAAGCATACACGACTGAAAACCTACAGGTTACACCATCTGCTACGCCCCCAGACCTCCCACATCCACGAGTAACTTGAACTCCCCTCAATACGAGACAAAAAAAAAAAAAAAGTTACATACATATTCCTGATTACTGTGGGCAACAGTTCGGCCTTAATGTTGAGTTTATGAGGTGTGCAGTGAGGGATGACTACAAGGTTTTGTGGCAATTTTCTATCGCCCCATTGGACTGCGGTTGGTATTTATTGCATTGGTACGACAATGCCATGTGCCTCGTAGTTTGAAGAGCTTATTATATATTATATCACATTCAATTGGTGCCCTTGGTCGGTGGTAATGCGTTCAGAGAACACATATTTGGAGATCCAAGACCTTTAGATGGCAAATACGACCACTGTTATCGCAACACATAACACAGGCATCGCGCCTTCTGACCAGCGGGTGTATCAGCCTACTATGATGAGACAATAACGCTTCCCTTCCGATGTCGGGAAGGAAAGCATTAATTATCTTATCTTATTTTAATAAAAATATTATCTCCCAGCCAAAGCGAATATGGAGGCGTAACTGCTTGTCTGTGAACCTTCAAGCTTTGACAGGCGATACATCTCCGGGTCCTTGACATAGTTCATCATTCAAACTGAGTCAGAAAAACCGCTTAGACATCAGGCAGCGTGTCACACGATTTCCAGGTTAGCTAAGGTTGTGGATATTCTTAAAGATAAACTGAGGGTGGGGGGGGGGAGGGATATCTCCAAAGTTGAGCTTTCGAAGTCGAAAATGCACAAATAAATGGTTTTTAATTGCTGGAGTACGAAACCATCTCCAAAAACGAAAAAATGTGAATTGTGTTTACTGAATTATTCAGAATACTGAAGACTCTTTCTTCAATGCAAAACGTTGAGTACTTGGCAACGTTGTAAATGGACGTGAGATCTCGGCCGCAGGCTAAAAATCGTGAGCCAGTCTGAGAATCCTTGAAAAGATTCGAATGGGTCTCTTATGCTGCTCTTTGCGCAGTTGAAGAACAGCTCCAACCGCAGAGTTAGGAGTATCCCAGTTAGAGGATGATCTCCAAAATCTTAAAACAGGTGAACAAGTGTGACGGCTTAGAGAGCTCACCCGATAGGTGTCTTCTAGCATTTCCTGATGAGCGAGGCAAGCTCTGAATATCCGCTTCTTTAGGGAAGTTAAAGTTTATTTTCTCCATGAATCGTTGAAGATGGTCAGGACAAGAGAACTAGACGAACAAATCGACCTTACGGGAGAGGTTTCACAAGTAAGTTTAAAAACTTGATTTGATCGGGTATATGGTCAACCCCTGCTGGTTCAATACCCTTAATACTTCCTATAGATGGATGCGATGCTCCAATAAAACATTTTACGCCATTATTTTCTTTCCACATATTGTTTGAGAAAATTTTATTTTCTCTTACTTTTAAAGCCATAAGATACCACAGCTATCTAAAATATTGTTTTATTTTATAGCATTGAAATATTTAGCAGATATGGCACTGTTAATTGCCTTGGAATGCTGTACGCTATCCTTTTCTTTAGTTTGCCATGTGCTTATTGGAAGGTGAAATTATTTTTGATCCCAAACTTATTATGTCTACAAATGTTTCGGAAACAAATGTAAATAGTGAACCTTCTGGATGTTGGTCTACCGAGCATTCTGAAGGACATGAGAGTTAAAAAGTGAGAAAAATTTGCTACTTTTTCAATGTACCCATAAATGTATGGGAATGGTAATGAGAGGCATGTTCTGAGTAATTTTGGGTGGTTCATTATTATTAGATTGTATATTTTCATTTTGTTTTGAGGGAGGAGGTTCTTCTTTTTTCAACTTATGATACTTGGCTTGAATTGTAAAGATCGATACGAGGCTGATACTTTGGTGGTTTCAAGGACTTCATCGGGCGTTAGGTTGTAACTTAATTAAATTATTTCATCATTGAGAGCATGGAATTTCTTTTGGAGGCATAAGGAATCTTCTTTGTGATGTTGGCAAAAAGTTTCGATATTTGTTTCCAGCAGTTTACGAGGACCTTACAAATTTTTTCAAGAGGCATCCATCGTTAGTAGAAATAATTAACTATACTAAAAGCCGAAAAAAAAATAACAAATAGTAAAAATTAACATGTTTAAAAGGGTTACAATTTATCATAGTAGTAGTAGTAGTAGATTGAAGGGCAATCAACTTCTAGGTTATTATGCCCTATAAACACTCCCTAATATGTCCACTATAAATCAGTTAATAAAATACAGGAATCAGGATTATTTCGACCACTATAACAACCTAAATTAATGGATTTTTTTTAATTTAAATATTATTATTATATATTTAATAAATTATAATAAATAAATTATTATTAACTAAAATAATAAATAATATCTCATTCTTTAATTTAGATTTTCCAGGCTATACCTGCTTTTTTAAGAAAGTTTAACAGCCCATCCACTGTAGAGGGGTTGTTCCCAAGGCACTCCGCCATATTTCTTCCAATGCCTTCCCTAGTGAAGTAATTCTGATAAACTGGGCAAACCTCTATGATGTGCTGGATTGTTAGGTGAACTTGGCAGGTATTACACTTAGGCGGCAGATCTTTGTTAATTAGGTGTATATGAGTAAGGTTCGTGTGACCTATCCGCATACGGGTCAGTATTACCTCTTCTCTTCTATTCCCACGGATGGAGGTGTTCCATTCTTTTGTGGTGTTTTTTATACTCCGCAGTTTGTTGTGTGCTGGTTCTAGCATCCATGCATTTTCCCAGTCTTGGAGTGCCATTTTCCTTAGCCAGTTTTTAAGGTCATCTGGTTCGAGGATACTTAGAGGAGGTTCGAACATACCGGCTGCTTCCTTTGCAGCTTTGTCTGCCTTTTCGTTTCCTGGAATTCCAACATGTGAGGGAAGCCAGAGAAAGTTAACGGTTTTCCCTAGTAAATCTACAATTTTGAGGAAGTGAGTTATTTTCAAAACCAGGGGAGTTGGCTTATTGAAGTTCTTTATTCTTTGTAAGCTTGAGAGTGAGTCAGTACATATTATGAAATCCTTTCCATTGGATGAGATAATGTAATACAGTGCTGATGAAATTGCTTGCATTTCTGCAGTGTAATTTGAAGCTAATGATGGGAGCTTTTGTTTTATGGTGGTGGCAATTTATCATATCTGCATACGGTTACAATAACAATCTTCAGGTGGCAGCGCACATATTTATTTGCAACTCTGGATTCTAGGGAGAACTTAACAGCTGAAATCAAAATAGTGCCTATCAAATCTATTTAAATTTTTTTTTTTTTTTCGAATTTAAGAAAACTGTAAAGCAGAATTGTGGGGAAAACTTATTGAAATAATTTAATTCGGGGCAAGAATGAATATTGTTCATAAAATAGTCGAAGAAAAATTCGTAGTTTAACAATCGAAATTTTATAACACCGGAGGACAAAATTTGGGGACATTTGCTAAAAGCCCAAATATGATTATGTCTTACAGTCCATAATCATATTTGGGCTTGTAGCAAATGTCCCCAAATTTGGTCCTCCGGTGTTATAAAATTTCGATTGTTGATTATGGACTGTAAGACAGAATGGTACAAGTAAACAGCGGAACAAGTCAAAACAAGGATTTGAAAGTTCACTTACCGCAACTTTTGGCGTTCCTTGGATCGTCGGCCAATTTTTGGCTTCAAAAAACAGCGTGGGCTCTTCCCACTGTAAATTGCACCAAAAGGGTTTGGTTTGAGATTTTTACTTCACCGCTATGTGAAAATTTGCAAATCCTGTAATTTCTTGAACCACCGTAAATCATTAATTTCGAGAAGCGAAATTTGACAACTAATGTCAGGAAAATTTCGTTTTGTTAAACCACTATAGGAAGCTAAATTAAAAAAAAAAGATTGAAGATGCGTTTCCTCTTCCATACATGACTGACTTATTTAAAAAAACTTGGCCGTCACCAATACATTTCGACGGTAGATCTCTAATCAAGTCTCCAACAAACTGAAGTAGAAAGAATAGTGTACCAAAAACGACATTTTCTATTAAGAGTTCCTTCGGCTCCAAATTGGCTTAAATAATTTAGGACTTCTCTTATACATAAACAAGTTCATCATTTAGAGTACCAGTATACAAGAACACATACAGAAACTAAAACAACTATTCTAAAGGCGAAAAGAAGCAAACTTAAAAATACAGTTAGACAAAACCGAATTCCTAAGAAAAGAAGTAACATATTTAGGCCATCATCTTTAAGAGACGGAATAAGACCAGACAGATCAAACTTGACAGCCATAGAAAAATATACAAAACCGGGAAGGATATATATATATATTTTTTTATACACTTTATTCAGAAATTACATCATGCACAGCGGGCACCTTGCAATGTGCTCTCACAATATATAATAAATATGTACAAATAAAATAATAATGTACAATATAAATTAA
>KZ807260.1:486728-498598 GCA_000696205.2 Oncopeltus fasciatus | reverse complement strand
TTTTTTTTTATCTACCTTGACCGAACCCCAACAAAAATCATCTAATAATAATACCTACGGTCAAAAAATTCTTCATTTGAAAATTAGCTTGTACTTCGCTTGGTGGAGAAGCTGCCCAATGGCAGTGCTCCTAAATCACTACATTTACACAATATTTACAACAGTTTTTTTTGTTGTTTTTTTTTTTATTGTTATGAGGAAGTGTTGGTATTGAGGAGGTCACGCGGCCATTTCCTATTCAGGCAATATAACTGAAATAATAAAAATATAACCCAGGTGGGTTATTAGGATGGGTAATACTACATAGAGTTTAGATCATGGAGTTAGAGCATGGAAAGGTCAGAGTGAAATTTATTAAAATGGGTTGTGATAACGTCTTTTACAAAAGAGATTTCAAGATCATTGTGAAGTAAGGAGCTAGCAACGTAGTAGGGTGCGTCAACTATGGTTGACAAAGGGATTTTGGATTGGAAGGACTGTATTCTTTGCATGTTGGATGGGTTAGCAGTTCCCCACAGTTCGACTCCATAAGTCCAAATAGGTCTCAGCAGCGTCTTATAAGGAGTTAGTTTGTTAGTCACACTTAAAGTTGACTTGCGGTTTGACAGCATGCAAAGTTGTCCAAATCTCCTATTTAGTTCCTGTCTTTTGATTTTTGTGTGTGTGTTCCATGTTAGTCGAGAGTCAAGATAAAAGCCCAGATACCTGACGCAGTCGGAAGTAAGGATAGGAATATCATTAAAGTAAATTTTGCCAGGTTGTTTCTTCCTTAGTGTGAACGTAACATGACAGCATTTGCCTTCGTTGACCTTAATGCGCCAGAGCTGGCACCATCACTGTATGTCCATGAGATGTCGTTGGAGATTTCTCCTGGCAGTATGTGAGTCAACATCGGAATAAAGGATTGCTTGGTCATCAGCAAAGGTTGCAAGGAGTGTGTTAGGATGAGAGGAGATATCGGCAGTTAAGTAAAGGATGGGCCCGAGCACACTACCTTGTGGAACTCCCGCTTCCACTTGGTAATATTCGGAGTAATCTTATCCTTGCCGGACCCTGAAGAATCGATCGGTTATGTAGGAGCGAAGGATAAGATAGATAGATAAGCTTTTTTGTTTAGGCGATAAATATCTTGGTTATTACGCCCAACGAAGGATAAGATAAAGGGTGCTTAAGGGGATGTATTTTAACTTGAACAATAGTCCGCGATGCGAGACTGTCAAATGCTTGCGACACATAGAGGAAGGCACCAAGGCAGTACTGCTTGTTCTTGAAAGAGGAAGATATGCAATCTAAAACACGAAACACCTGTTGGACCGTGGATTGTTTGGCTCGGAAACCAACTGGTGTTTTGGAAGTATATGGTGATCGTCTAAGATTGGTATTAGACTTTTAAGAAGAATCTTTTCTAAGACCTTTGACGGTTTACCAGGCTTTGGGAAGAGGATTACGGTGGATAAATTCCACAGGAGAGGAAAGTGTGTGGTTCGGAGAACGGTGTTGTAGAGGTAGGTGAGGAAAGTTACTGCTTTATTGAAAAAGTGGTTTAGAATTTGGGCTGTAATAAGATCATACTCGGGAGACTTTCGTTTAGGCAAGCGAGAAAGGATGTATTTGACCTCAGAGGGGGTGGCGGCTTTAGGAGGTGGAGACAGAGGAAGGGGGGAATCAAGGAATTCTTTTACCTCCGTGCTCTTAGAATGGTTTTCTGGGTCAGGGTGAGGAGTAAAAAATTGCTGGAGATGACGGCCGAAGACCTCGGCTATTTCTGCATCGGACGCTGTCCAGGTGCCATCATCGCGACGGAGAGGAGAGGTGGGGGAGTGGTATTTTTTAAAATTTTTATAACCTATATTTACATTCTGGTTTTCTATTACATTCTGTTAAAAATAAATAAAAACATTTTGTAATTTTATTAAAATGAATAATAATAATAAAATGACATTAATGAAAGTCACATGAGGAGAGAAAGTAACCAGTGACACCACTCTCAAATTATTAACAGACGATCGCGGGGCTATCTTTGTTTGAACCGACGGGGAGGGTTGTAGGGGTTAGAGTTGGAAGTTTTAGATGAAAGTCTATGCTAGTTGATTAGGATGGAATGGCAGTTTACTATGGAAAAGGCTGAAACGGAAAGAAATTAAATCCTGAACAAAAGGAGTATTAAAATCGTGGTGAAGAGAGGAATTGGATACGTAACAGGGAGCATTTGCGATTATTCGGAGGGTCTTGGATTGAAGGGACTGGATTCGTTGGATGTTAGAAGGCTTGGCGGCACCCCAGATTTTTACTCCGTAAGTCCAGATTGGTCGTAATGTTTTGTAAGGCGTCAGATTGTTTTCGTGAGATTGGAGTTCTTATTCATGTGTCTGTATAGAAGTCTATATCGTCGATTGAGTACTTGTCTTTTAATTTTTTTATGTTCGCCCCATGTAAGTCGTGAGTCAAGATGGAACCCAAACAAACGGAATATGAATATGGTAAAGGAATATTGTTAAATTTCACAATTTCAGGGAAGTCTTTTTTCCTCAGTTGGAAATTAACTTGAACGCATTTTCTTCATTGATTTTTATTTTCCATTTGCCACACCATTGTTTCATTTTTTCGAGGTGATCTTGTAGGTTTTTAAAAGCAGTTTTAGGATCGGGATGAGAGGATAGGATAGCTTTGTCGTTCGTAAATAGAGCTAAGAGGGTACTTGGATTGGTAGGGATGTCAGCAGTGTACTATACAGTACACAATAGGATAGGTCCAAGCATACTACCTTGAGGAACTCCCGCTTCCACTTGGTAGAAATCGGAGTAATCTAATCCTTGCCGAACCCTAAAGAAACGGTTGGATAAGTGAGACTTAAGGATAAGGTATATGTTATTAGGAAGTATGGATTTCAGTTTAAACAGGAGACCACTGTGTCAGACTCTATCAAATGTTTGGGAAACATCCAAAAAAGCTCCTGGGGAGTGCTCTTTGCGCTCAAGAAAAGAGAAAATGTAGTCTACGACGCGAAACACCTGCTGGGCAGTAGAATGCTTACGTCGGAAGCCCAACTGATGATTTGGAAGGATATTGTTGGGTTCCATGGAAGGCATCATTCGTTTTAACAGAATTTTTTCGAAAACCTTTGAAAGTGTAGGAAGGAGACTTATAGGACGATAGAATGAGGGGTTGTGTGGTGATTTTCCAGGTTTGGGAAATAGTATTGTATCAGAATATTTCCAGAGGAGAGGGAAGTGGGTAGTTCTGAATATGCAATTATAAATGTAGGTCAAGAATACAATTGCCTTCTTGGGAAGATTACGGAGAATTTGACCGGTCATATCCGGGTGATTTGCGCTTAGGCAGACGAGAGATAATATACTTGACCTCCAAAGGTGTTACTGCCTTGAGTGGTAAAGACATAGGTAATGGCATGTCCAGAAACTCCATGGTATTGGACTAAGGGGTCAAACTAAGGGGTCTAAATGAGGAGTAAATGTTTGCTTGAGGTGCTGGGCAAACATTTCGGTTTTGTCTTTGTAAGAAGAAGCCCAGGAACCATCTCCTCGGCGCAGTCTTGCCTTGGCAGTCGTGCAGAGAGGATCTCTACGCTCCTGAGGATTAAGATATCTGATAAGTAGACCTTATCGTTTTAACCACATTTTATTTTTATTTTTTATTTAATTTTTATTTGCTAATTTTTTAAGTTGAGTGTGAGTAGTTTTCGAGGCTTGGGGATGGAAAACTCCCCAAGCCCTAAGAGGCGAAAAAAACTTTTTCCGCCGCGGCGGGATGATACGTCGTGTACATACGTCACACAGACGATTAAGTTCGTTCATATTAAAAAGGAAGGAGAGGGTAATCTTACCAATGTCTCCCCCTTTTTAATTGAAAAAGTAATATTTGGACATGCAGGTAAAGTAAAAGCGGTGAGAAAATTACGCGACGGGTCTATACTTGTCGAGGTGTTTAATGATAACCAGGCAAAACAATTGACGAAAATCAAATCATTAAATGACCAAATACCTGTCACAGCTGAACCTCACGTCACACTTAATAAAAGCAAAGGGGTAGTTAGAAGTATCGATCTCATGTGTGTTCCAGAGATCGAAATTCTGGCTAATTTAAAACAACAAAACGTAATAGACGTGAAACAAATAGTAACTAAAAAAGATAACCAGCCACTACCTACACCATCTTACATACTAACATTCTCAACCCCCACTCCTCCTAAAGAAATTAAAGCCGGTTACTTGTCACTAGCAGTACGCAAATATATTCCCGCCCCTTTAAGATGCTTCTCGTGCCTCCGTTTCGGCCACCCCACCACCACCTGCAAGGTGAAAGTGTGCAAGAAATGCTGCTCAAAGGAGCACGAGGAAATAAATTGTAATAATAATCATTTCTGTGCAAACTGTAATGCAAACCACTCACCACTCTCTCGTGAATGTCCCACTTGGCTAAAAGAAAAAGAAATCAAGGCTATACAGGTTAATGAAGAAAAAAGTCCCGCTGAAGCGAGAAAAATTTATAATGCTAGAATAGCACCCTCCTTTTCAAAGTCTTACGCTAGCGTTACAAATAGTAAACAAGCCCCATTATCAACGTCTTCAAGCAGCCACGTCAGTGGTGTTATTAAAAAATCTATTTCCGTTCAAACGGATACATTTATTTCGGAGTCAGTTTCGACTCCTCATTTACCCTCCCCCCACCACTCTCGGGCTACCCGGGAGCAATCCCCTCCCCTTCCCCCCTCCCCCCCTACTGGGTTACCCCCTTTTCCCTTTCCCCCTCCCCAAAGATCCCCTCTCCCCCCTTCAGTACCCCCCCCACCCACCACTCCTTTGCAGACACCCGGGGCTGACCCCCCTACCCCTAAAATAATTCCCTCTACCCCCACCACGTCTGAAGACGGGTGGACAGAATCATCAAATCGAAGAAGGAAGAAAGCAGGAAAGAGCACTAAAGAAAAACCAGGTAGCCGCTCATCCTCTCTCAATAGAGATAAGATCGATGACTAGGCTAATAGACCCTGTCTGTTATCTCTTATTCGATAGTAGGTTTAAGATTATTTTCTTTAAGCTCACAAATACTTATTATCTGGCATTTAAAGTATATTTATATATGTTACGTGTTTTCTATAAATCCGAAATAATTATGGTAATAATTTACAAATTTTCTTCTATGTCAAAAAATTATTGCAGACCCTGCAAATCTACAAATTTAACCAATCCTAAAAAAATTTTCAAAAACCCTCCCGTTAAAAACATAAATATTTCTTTGGTAAGGAATCATAAATATATAAAATTCTACCTAATAATTATTTTTTACTATGTACTTTATTTTCTAATTAACTTATTTCATGATTTACCAGATACGAACTTAGTAGCCATTTACTCATTATATTATATTGCAGTTATTAATACTCTCTATAATATTGTGAAATCATTTTACGTTACGTGTAATATATATTACCCAATATTGTACCTCGTTGTAAATTTTTATATTCATAAAACGATTTTATTCTCGGCTACATATTATAAATATACACCAGTTATCCTCTTCAACACTATATATTTTTTCTACTCTATAAGATCTCTACCAAACTATAAATTATATTTCCTTTCCTCATGTTATATTAGGCGACCTAAATATTTTTACCCAAATTTATGGCAGTTATACAGTGGAATTTATTCGGGATAAGATCAAGGTATAATGATTTAAAAATCCTCATACAAGAATACGAACCAATTTGCCTAGCACTCCAGGAGACCCGTCTACGCAACATTGACAAATTTTCACTAAAGGGGTTCGATATTTATCGACGAGATGTGAATGAGGGTCCACGCGGCCACGGTGGAGTCATGAACCTCGTTATTTCTTCAGTACTCTCCGATCCTATACCCCTCGAAACAAATCTACAGGCTATAGCTACTAGAGTTCACACGAAAATAGCATTTTCCCTTCTAAATATTTATCTCCCTCCCGATCAGGAACTTCATGTTGAAGAATTGAATAACATCATAGGACAAACCCCAGCGCCGATTCTTCTGGTAGCCGATGCAAATGCACATAATAGCATCTGGGGCTCATGTACCACTAATAATAGAGGAAATATCGTAGAAGAAGCCCTCGTTCGCAATCATTTAGTACTTTTAAACACCGGTGAACCAACCTACCTTAGCTCATCATACGGGACATATTCAGCCATAGATATTGCTGCCATATCACCTGCCCTGTACACTCAGACCGAATGGCTCCCACTTGAAGAACTTCATGGAAGTGATCATTTCCCCATAAAAATTTGTATCTCCCGCAACTGTAAAACCATTAAAAAGAAAAAAAGCTGGAAAATAAATAAAGCTGACTGGTGTAAATTTACAGACTTAGCCAAGCCTCCACACTTACAACCAGAAAACTTAGATGTGAACGGTGTAAATAATTTAATAACAGAAGCAATCATAAGTGCTGCTACGGAGAGCATACCGTTAAGCTCTGAAGAGTACAGACGGCCACCAGTACCTTGGTTCAATGAAGAATGCAAGATAGCTCGACAAAAGCGTAGAAAAGCCTTGAGGAAATTCAAGAATAATATGACCCCAGAAAATCTATCAGATTTTAGAAGACAACGAGCAATATGTCGCCGAACTTTCAACCAATCAAGAGCTGAATCTTGGCGACTTTTTACAGCTTCACTGAACAAGGATACCCCATCTAAAACAATCTGGAACGCAATAAGGAATATTGAAGGAAAAAGCAAACCGAGCTCTTACACAATTGACTGTGACGGACAACTTACGGACGACCCAACTAAGGTAGCAGAAAAATTTGCTTCCCACTACTCCGAACTGTTCAATGCTGATTACGAGGAAGAATTTATGACATATAAAGAAGGACGTGAAAGACATTACATAGATTTTACAAGCAATAATGAGGAATATTACAATACCCCTTTCACTGACTGGGAACTGACTAATACTCTGAAAAGTGTCAGAGGCTCTTCTCCAGGACCTGATTTAGTCCATTATTTGATGATAAAGCATCTGCCATCAGATACACGCAACTGGCTATTAAGATTTTATAATTACTGTTGGGCACAGGGAAAGTTCCCAGATGCCTGGAGGTTAGCGGAACTTATTCCAATTGAGAAAAATGGGAAAGATAAGCGGCGAGCAAAAAACTATAGACCAATTTCATTAACCAGCTGTCTCTGTAAAGTACTCGAAAGGATGGTCAACAGGAGGTTAATGTGGATATTAGAGAAAAATGACATGCTACCTAAGACACAAAGTGGTTTTCGCAAAGGTCGGTCAACAACTGATCACCTTGTGCAACTTGAAGCCGAACTGCACTATACCTTCATTAATAAAGAGCAAGGGATCGGCGTGTTTTTTGATGCAGAGTCGGCTTATGACCGAGCATGGCGACATGGCATACTGGAAAAACTCCATGCATTGGGTTTTAGAGGCTCCTTACCAATCTTTGTAAGAAATTTTCTGAAAGACCGGAGGTTCCATGTTCGCATAGGTAATGTGACCTCACGAGACTATGAACAGCGAAATGGGGTGCCGCAAGGTTGTGTGCTTAGTACAACGCTTTTCGCCCTAGCAATGGTAGATTTTGCTCTGAGTCTACCCAGAGGAGTCAAAATGTATCAATATGTAGATGACCTAGCGATATTTTGCCGAGGACATGACATTACTTCAGTACATAGAAAAATCCAAGATGCTATCAATAGAATGTCAGTAACGGCTAAAAAAAATGGTGTAAAGTTCTCTACTGAAAAAACTAAGTGTTTACATTTTTCCAAGAAAAGAAATACTCCAGAATCACCATTGCTAACCCTAAATAGTGCACTAATACCATATGCTGAAAATTGCAAATTTCTAGGTCTTGTTTTCGACAAGCGTTTGTCATGGAGATCCCACATTGAGCAGCTTAGGGAAAAATGTTTCAGGAAACTAAATCTATTGAGGGTTCTTAGCGGGACCAAATGGGGCTCCGACAGAACCACAATGCTGAGAATTTATAATACTACTATATGCTCTAAAATTGATTATGGGTCATTTATATATGCCTCTGCCAAAACCACGACCCTTATCCGCTTGGATACAATCCATCACGCAGGCATAAGGACAGCCACCGGTGCCTTTCGCACTAGTCCAGTACTCTCCTTATGTGCAGAAGCCGGGATTCCCCCCCTACTATTCAGACGACAAAAACTCGCCATTAACTACGCCTCCAGAGTATACTTTAACCCATCCAACCCTGCACATGCTTATTTATTCAAACTAAAGTACATCAGGAAATTCAATAATAATAACTCCTCCAGTAAACCACTAGCTTATAGAATATCAACCGCCATAGATTCATTAAAACAAATTAAAATAGAAAACAAAATACCACATTCTCCTCCCTGGAGAAGAATTAGACCTAATTGCAATATTTCAATGGCCAAACTCAAAAAAGATAAAACATCCCCACCTACTTACCGCGATAAATTTGAAACAATTCTAAACACCCTGAAAGACTTTGAAATCATATACACTGATGGGTCAAGAACCGAGCAAGCTACCGGATATGCTGTAGTCACGTCTAGTGCTACCTACAAATACAGACTCCACAACTACTCTAATACATATTCAGCTGAATTATGTGCCATTTCTGCCGGCCTGTACAGATGCATGACTGTTTCAAAAAGAAAAATTGCCATCATAACTGACTCACTAAGCGCATTACAGGGCTTAGATGATATGTACACAAACCATCCTGCAATTGCTGAAGTACAAGAAAAGATAACTGTGTGTTCGGAAATAGGAAAATCTGTACTGTTGCTCTGGGCCCCAGGTCACATCGGAATCCGGGGCAATGAGTTGGCAGATGAAGCAGCAAAAGCTGCATTAACCCTGGAGCTCCCTATACGAACCGTTGTCACACCGAAAGACCTAGCAGCACCTCTGAAGAAGAAGGTATCTGAAAACTGGCAAAATATGTGGAACGAAAGTCCTCCAAGCAAATTAAAAACAATAAAGCAGACAGTCAAACAATGGCATTCGTCCATTAGGGAAATTAGAAGAGAAGAAGTTCTTATTACCCGCTTACGAATTGGACATTGTAGAGCCACTCACGGCTATTTGATTACAAAAGAAGAACGACCTATCTGTCCTTCATGCCATGACCCACTTACAGTGGTTCACTTGCTTTCAGATTGTCCTTCATACCGCCCCATAAAACAAAAATTCAAGCTGACCGAAAATATAGAAACACTACTTGGAGATAACGATACTAATATAAATCGAGTTATCAGTTACATAAAAGAAATAGGTTACTATAATAAAATATAGTAACAATCTACAAATACTCACCAATATTAACTTAATTTCTCAGACCTCAATGAATAGGCTCAACATTAGTTAAACCAAAAAAATGTTTATACCCCTTTAACCCCGCTAATATGAGAATCCTTCCCTCTTGAAAATATCTCAAATCTATCCAGGTTAGTCATCCACGAGACAGTGGATCGGTGGTGGGGCCGCCCGTGTGATGTCGCTGGGTCCGTTGTGGGGCCGCGGGTCGGCGCTGTTGGAACTCGGAGGCCGACCTGGAGGATGTGGACGGCCTGGTCCAACCGTGCACATCCTCACCCCCAGGTATGGCAGCCAGAATTTAGTCGGACCGGAATGTCTAGGGGCAAGCCTGGTTCCTGCAGTGCTGCCGGTGGCTCCGTGGCGGGCTTGGGGGATCGCGTGGGGGTTCCGCCGTCTTTATTGTTTCGCCTTCCCTACGTACTAGGAACTAATATTAAGAATCATAGGCGCTGATAACCAAGTCGTTGAGTGCTTATTTGAAAAAAAAAAAAATCTCGGCGCAAGGGGGTAGAAGCTTCATGGCTCTTAAGGATTCTGTGAGTAGCAATCCAGAGGGATTTGTCTTCTTCTGAGAGGGAAGACAGATGGGCATTAAAAGCCTCGTTTCGTAAAGAACCTAATTTTTGCTTTACGAACCTGGAAAGACGATTAAAGTCTTTGCGATCTGTGGGGTTTCTATATTTTTGGAACAACGCTCTTGAGCGGCGCTTCGCTATTATGAGTTTTTTAAGCGAATCTGGGAGTGGCTTTTGGGACTCAGAAGAGTATTTTGTAAATTTTGGTTTGAGATAAGCCATACATATGCATTGCTGAAGGTTTATGATAAAAGAGTGTACAGCATCATCTAAATCGTCAGAGGTTTTCAGAGATATTTCGAGGTTCCGCCCAATATCCATACTATCTAATCTCTACAAACCACTTGAGAAACTAACTCAAATCCAAATGTCGCTGTTCCTGGAAAACAACCAGCTCATCGATCCTTTACAGTCTGGCTTCCTACCTGGATTTCCACTCAGTCCGCTCTAGTGAAGAACACTACTGATATTCAGCGTGCGATGGAAGAGCAAAAAGTCACAACCTCATCTTATTAGAACCTTGGGGTAACCTTTGACCAGAACTTCTCCTGGAAGCTTCACATTTCCCAAATAACCCGGCGCTGTTTTGCGTTTCTGCGGCAATTCCGACGCTCAGCTCTTTTCCTACCCAGATCCACGCGCCAACTCCTTGTTTCTTCACTTATTATCCCCCACTTTGATTATTGTTGTGTGGTATATGGCAGCGATTTGGGTGGGCTAAAGTGTCTCTTAAACTGTTGCGTTAGGTTTGTCTTCGGCTCACCGAGGAATTCCCGGGTAACCGGCCTATATACAAATTTAAAGTGGTTGTTTCCTTCCTACCGCAGACTTTACTTCCTTTGTTCCTTTCTTTATAATACTGTCTCCACACATTCTCCTTCTTACATCTATGAACTTACCTTCACCTCCTCAGTCCGTTCACGCCACACTATATCCCGTAGCTCTGATCTTTACACTCCCTCTTATAGAACTACATTATAGAGTTTAATTTCGACGCTCTTTCCTAGCTCATGCAGATAGCTTTTGGAACTCCCTACCCTCAAATAATCGACGTGCTCCTTCTCTTTCCATTTTCAAATCCCTCCTTTTTCAGCATCTTCTATCCACACAAACTGAATCTTCCTAACTATGATTTTTGCTCATTAATGATTATGTGCTTGTGATATTTATGTAAAATAATGGAATTAGTGTGAGTAAAGTGAGATTTGGTGTTTTCTTTAAATTGGTACTTCACATTGCATTCCCCCCCCCCTCCCCCCTAAACCTATTATAAGCTCACTGTTGTTTTCTTTTTTCTTTCCCTTTCCTCAGAATCTCATCAAAGAGTATTTTATAAACCAATTAATATTTGATTATACAAAAATGGATTGGGGTTTGCCGGAGTAGTTTATTATAATTTTTTACTGAAAAAGCTCCCAAAGCTATATATTGCAAGGGCCTTGAAAAACAAACAAAATGACATCATTATATTAACATAAGTCACAGAGTTATTGTGGGTTCCCGACCCCATGAATGAGCAGGACTCCTAACACAGAACAGTGTTTTCACCAAAAGTGATTCTTAAACGAAACGGTAAACCATTATCATAAAAATTCAATGTTATAAGTTTAAATAAAAAATGTGTATAGCTGAGTAATTTTAATGGAAAATATAATTTAAAATTTTTGTTCTTTCTGAATACTCTATTTATTTTCTCTAAAGGGCAGAAAGTGATAAAATAAGGCAAATAATACAGATATATATATGCTTATTTATTCAAACTAAAGTACATCAGGAAATTCAATAATAATAACTCCTCCAGTAAACCACTAGCTTATAGAATATCAACCGCCATAGATTCATTAAAACAAATTAAAATAGAAAACAAAATACCACATTCTCCTCCCTGGAGAAGAATTAGACCTAATTGCAATATTTCAATGGCCAAACTCAAAAAAGATAAAACATCCCC
>KZ807260.1:465039-485766 GCA_000696205.2 Oncopeltus fasciatus | reverse complement strand
AAAAAAAAAAAAAAAAAAAAAAAAAAAAAAAAAAAAAAAAAAAAAAAAAAAAAAAAAAAAATAGAAGACTCAGACTCTGACTGAAAGAAAGAGAACTCATTGAAACAAAATTTTCTGGTTTGGTAATAAATTAAAGCAAATTTTAAATAACAGTCTTTTTAACATAAAAATTAAGCTTATTTTTAAATTATAAAATTAATATTTTTGAATTTATTTAAATTTAAACAAGACAGGAAATGGAGATCTCAGTGCTGAAACTCTCTCTCATGAATTGACTAAGGAGAGCATAATGAAAAAATTTATTGCATAAACTCTTTGTAGAATTTAATAGAAATATTTTAGACATAGTATAACAAAATATCTATGAATTTAAAATCTTTGTAAAAATTCAAAATAATTCAACCAGGTTATTTAATTAATGATTAATTCATTTTTAAAAAAATTAAAAACAGTGCAATAAAAATTTTGTGATAAAAACCCATATAAAATATAATTAAAAATTAATTATTAAATGAATATAATTAATAAGATTATGGCAGTTTTTAGTGGCATCTTATGTGCTCACCTTTTTTAAGTAACAATTTACTACTCCCTTTGAAAAGAGAATGATTATCACTAGTTCTACACTATATATAACTAATCCTAGCCTAACACCTATTAGCCAGGTGGAAATAATTAATTATTAGTCTTTAAAAATAAATAATATTATTCTTCACAAAGGCACTTAAAGTTAACATTTAAAACAAATATTTTTATTAAGTGGTTAAAATTTTTACTATCAAAATTATAAATTCACAAGTCAAAAATAACAAATATAATGTTTATTGTGTTATATATTTAAAATACTGTAAACAGAGTTATCTACAACATTAAATACATTTATAATACCCAGGACAAATTCCATAAGTCATAATATTAAAAAGAGAAATCATTTTTAGATGTATTATAATATGAAATTCTCATTAGATTTGATATATTCACAGAAATTAATTTTATAAAAATAGAAAGAGGCCATGATACATACCTTGTTAGCCAACTGCTATCCAGAGGTTTATAACTCTAAAGACTAGTTTTATTGTTTCCTTTCTCTTATGTAAGATTTGAGGCAAAATGAAAAATAGGAAGCAATATTAAGTATGACTTATAACCTTGTCATCTGGGTGGTCTCAAATATTTTACAATTCAATGAATAAAACAATAAATAAGTTTGATATATATAAATGTATGTATATATATATATTTTTTTTAAATAACTTCACACACACACACATGTATGTATATCCAAAAAAAAAAAAAATACAAAAGCAATAAACTTCAAAAATATACAACAAATAGTTTAAGTACTCTACAATTTTAAAATATTCTAAGTACATAGCAGAGATTTTATTTAGGAAATTTAAAACTTGATGTATGACCACTTTCAATAATTTATCCTTTTAAAAAATATAAAGCCACAAGACCCTGGCTTTAATTTTGGGAATGTGAGAAAACTAGGAAGTATTGACAAAAAAATAAACTATTTTTACTGGTGGGGGAGCAAGCAGAATTTTAAGACAGGGGCCATGTAATGTGAGAGATGTTTTCTGTCATGCAAACAATTAATGCACAAATTTAGTATGAAGATCTGTATTCTGTTCACTTTCCAGCATAAGTTGGATTTTTGAAGGTAGATGTAGCTTGCTTGAAAATAGGATTTTCACCCTAAAAAGCAAAAAAGACAGCTAAGTTAGATTATATATAGCTGACTAGTAGAAAATAAAAGTTACGAATCAATCTTCATAAGCATAAACATCATAGAAGGAGATAATTGACCTAGTGGTGCATGGTACATCTATAGTTGAGAATTGCTCAGAAAGGAGTTAAGAAAAAAGTCTTGTAAAAATAAATTCTTGTGAAATTTTTCATAAAAGATAGTTTTTCTGAACACCTTTCTAAGTAAACCTTAACTATTTATGTACTATTTACTAAATGGCTAATTGTCTCATTGTTTTCTCGATGTGCCTACGACATAACAAACACTCTTTGTCAAGATCAGCTTTGAAGATGACTTATACTGTAAATTAATGTGAATTTTTTCAAACAAGGCTATTTCCTAAACTCCTCTCTGACCAAACCTCAACTATTGATATACTTATAAATGCATACCATTTTAAAATAAAACTCAATAAGTTACATTACAAATATATTTTCCCCCAAAAATATTATTCATAGACAGCAAACTAAAAATAATACTGAAAAAAAAAAATAAAGTGATGATTACTTTAGGGAAAAGAAAAAAAAGTTTAAAATTTAGTGAGAGTTTAAGGCATATTTAGCTGTTTAGGCTATGTAAATAGGTTTTAACAAAAGTCATGTGTAACATTTAGAAGGTTACAATGTATTTTAAAAGACTAAAGTACAAAATACACTGACATTCACAAATGACTCAACACTATTGGATGTGTGAGAGAAAAAGCATTAGTTAGGGCATTTTTAGGTGCTTATAAGTACCTAAGTAAGTATAAGAAGAAAAAAGTCTTCTATAAAAAATCAACAAAAATGTATTCTTTAATGCTAACATTTCAGCTAGCGAAGCAACCATGGCATCATCATGATTGATGATCATGGCAGGGAGTATATGGCATGCCAGGCTAATAAATAATTGTCTAACTCTTTCAATTCACCATATTTGAGCTGATGTGGGAAATTGTTTGTGATGTTTTTTGAGGAACATTAAAGTAAGTGTGAAGCAAGCAATTCCTAGAATGGTCACCTCATATTACAAAATACAGTACTTTAAAAAAATATATAAATATAGGTATTGAACCCCTTTAGTTGCCAGACGTGAAAAAAAACAAAAAAAAAACAGTTCTTTCCTTGGCATAACTCTATTCAATAATAATAATTAATTCTTGCTTGAATTTATGCAAAGAATTAATTTTTATCCTTATAAATAATATATAGGAATATAAACAGAGTTTTCTATTAAGTAACTGTGTTTTTAACTAAAATTTTACTTCTTTAATATAGCTTTAATTAAAAAAGGAATAGCTAATTTTTAAAAACAATAATTCAAGTGAGATCAATAAAATGTCTCATAATATCTTTTGTGAGTAGGAGTGGCACATGCAACTCAGAGTAAACAATATGATGAAAAATTAACTGAGGAAAAATATTTGCTTTGAATTTATTAAGCATGAATTAGTATAGGTATGGATGAAGGTTAATAAAGCCATTGCATTTCAACTGCTATAATTTTTCATCTTCAAGCAAATGTTTAAAGCTTTAAAATTATTTTAAAACCAAAATTTTTAATCTGTCAAGACAAAAATGAAGAAACTGCAAAATTTCGAGTATGAGAGAGTCATAGATTAAATTCCTCCATATAATTAAAATTTTAACTTGAATGTCCACATTAGTATTCATATTTCATTTGAAAATATTATTGAACACAAATATTTTTAAAAAAAATATTAATGGCTTTTTAATAAGTTCTTGAATTAATACATAAAGACAAATATAATAAAAGTTTTCAAGAGTCTTTTGATGTTACAAACAAGAATCGCTTGATTTCTAAAATTTAGGGTTGAGGAAATCCCCATTTTTTAAGGTTATACTTTGCTAAAATCTTTCTTTATTTCATTAATCTGCTTGTTGCTCTAAAATAAATAAAATGAATGCTACTAAAAAAAACTATTGTTGATTATTATTGTACTTAGCATTACAAGTTAAACTCTATTCCTGTGATTATGAAATAAAATTAAAATATAAACATTTCTAATAATTGCAAAATTATTATTTTTAGATAATTTGGAGGTAAATTTATTGACAATTTTGTTCATGCATTATATATAGTTCATTACACGCAGGTTTATATTTTCATTTATTTATTCATTAGTAAGATAGACATGTTTCAATATTATTTTAGTGTTTTTTCTCATATTCAGTTCGGATGAAGACCTGAAATTCAGACCGAAACATTGGCTTAAATAAAAACTTTTTTGGTTACAAATTAGATTCTTCTTAAATTCTTTAACTTCCAAGACCAAATTCCTGATAATCCTCTCTTCATATTTTTAAGATAATTCTAAATTGATATTTTAATATGCTCAAAAATTATTATTGTAAATTAAAAGCCAAATTACCGTTTCCCATTTGGCCATCATTCTTTCTTTTTCAAATCGGGCAAACTCTCTTCTATCATGAATCGTAGTAAGAAGTTTCCACATCAACAATAGTGCAAGACCAATAAGTACTATTGCACCTATCACTCCCATTACAATGCCTGAAATAAAATAATATAATACAAATTAACTAAAGAAAATTATTAGTAAAATATTTTCACAAGTTACGTATATTAAATAAAAATCAAATAAGAATTGCTACAAAATTTGAAAAAATAAGACTGATTATGTAATTAAATCAGTATTTACCAAGAACATAAACCGGCCGAGGACAATCTCTATTCTTTTTAGCTCTTACAACAAGTTTTCCTTTTTCATCATAGGTATAAACAAAAGTGTAGCGACAATCGTCTTCATCAACGTAAGAACACAAATTTTCATCCTTAGATTCATCAACTAAAAATATTAAATATTTAATTATGGATAAATAACTAGATTTAAATGACAATAAACAAAAAATAGCTTAAATAGTTTGGGAATCATTTTTTAAGAGGAATA
This sequence comes from Oncopeltus fasciatus, assembly GCA_000696205.2. Taxonomy (NCBI): domain Eukaryota; kingdom Metazoa; phylum Arthropoda; class Insecta; order Hemiptera; family Lygaeidae; genus Oncopeltus; species Oncopeltus fasciatus. The sequence goes on along the minus strand of KZ807260.1, from coordinate 481,105 downwards.
CTATATTTTATTAATTAATATTGTACAGAATAACTACCAACTGATACTACACAGCTTCTCTAAAGTCACTATACACTCAGTAAGGAAAGGCAGGATTATTTTATTTGATATTTCTCATTATTTTTTTTATTATGGTTCGACATTGTACTAGTTGAATAATTCATTAACACATGTCACCATTTTAAATAAATAAAAGGTGTGTAAAAAAAATTTTTTTTGACCAATTATTTTTTTAAATAAAAAATACAATTTATACTCAAAGTATAGTATTTATACTCATATGTTATCTTCCACCATGAGCCCATCTGGTAGCCAACTGCTCGATTCCATGCTGATACCATTGGGATGGCTGTGAAAGAACTCAAGGATAGCAATATCAACTTAAGCAAAATTATCAGACTTTTTTCATTGAAGAAAATGAGCCATGGATCAAAAAAAGTAGCAATCTGATTGTGTGAGGTCTGGGCTATATGGTGGATGAGGCAGAAATTTGAACCCATGAAGTTCTCTAAACTCTTCTTTGGCTCAGTGGGAAGTGTGAAGATGAGAATTGCCTTATTGGAATAAAACTCCTTTTTGGTTCATCAAAGCAGGACAATGCAGGATTTTGTGAACAATCTTGCAGGCTTTTTGCAATAGAGATCAGAGTTCATAGAGAATCCGTCGGGAACAAATACCTTCAAAATTCCAAAACCCAATGCTTGGCTTGTGAGTATTACTCAAACTTTACACTTGAAATTTGTTACTTCACAATTGAACAGTTTGAGTTAGTTCATCACTAGCTGCATAATTGAAATAAGAACTTTTTGATAAGTGAGTTAATAATAAATTCATAAGGCATTCATACCTTCAAGGCTTTGATGAATTGATGGAACAAATGAACAGTTACTGGCACATTCTTCTTCAGTAAGAGGACCTTTTTTATAAGCCAGACACTGAACACAATCCTTCAGTTCAATGCACCTTCCAGGACAAGTCTGTAAATAAAAACTTATTATAGGTGAAATGCATATTTTAGAGTAAGTAGTGAACAACTAGTTTCCTATTAATCTCCTCAATATTTGACACAAAGATTAAGGACTCTGTTTACGACATCTGGTAAATATGGAACCCTACCCAGAACATCCATAATTTAAAATAGATCCTGAAATGGAAGTTATGTTGGAGTGCAAGGATTGAGGGAAGAAAGGGGGGGGAGGGTGAGTATTTTTTTTACCCTGTTATAGACAAAGGCTACTGTAAGCTTTGATCATGCATCAATTATTTTATCAGTCAGGTTCATTAATAATAGTCTTAAATTAAATGAGGCTATTAAGTATGCTGAAAGAATCTATGAAAATTGAGAAGTTGCTTAAGTGAATTTAGTATTTATTAATTCCCTAGTAAGGAATCCAACTACTACTGTTGATTAACTTCCTAATTACTAGTTCCACAAACTAATTTTAAATTAAAAGTCTAGTTTAATTGGCTAGTGAAAATCAGTTATGAATTTTTTTTTTACATTAATAATGAATGCTATCCTTCTTATATACAATCTAGGTTGTCTAACCACAAAACTCCCCCTCTGCCCCATTGTCTCCAATATTAACTTTCACGCCTCTAAACTTAGTAAATTTCTCCTCCCATCCTTACAGATTCTTAGCCAATAAAACCCAGACAACATAAAAAACTCATTTGACCTAAAAAAAAAAAAAAACAGCTTGAATCTCTACTTATCCCTAAAGGTTACATTTTCAACTCCTTAGACGCTGAATCTCCCTTCACCAAAATACCTATTGATAAAGCCTATAAAATAGTTGATAAAAATTGGATTAAAATCCAAGACCACACAACATTATCCCAGTCTAAATACCTCGAGTCCCTTTCCCTATGATGTACGTCCGGCTATCTCCAGTACCAAGGTAATTACTATAACCAGATATTGATCAGACCATTGGGTCTGGCTATGGGAAATAACCTTGCTCCCGACATTTCCAACAAGACCTCCTGGACTCTATCCTTCCACCCTATCATAATATCCTTATACTCTATCCTTCCTTAAAAAATATGTTGACGACTTTTCCTCATTCTCAATCCAGAAAAAATCCCCCAGATCCTTACTGTATTTAACTCTTACCATTCTCGTCTCAAATTTGCCATTGAAATTGAGCCTGACTATCAACTCCCCTTTCTTGACAACCGAATTATCCGTAACACTAATGGCTCTATCTCCACTGATTGGTACACCAAGCACACTTACTCAGGTCGTCTCCTCCACTTTAACTCATCTCACCCTCATCAACAAAAAATAAAAGTGACCAAAAACCTTATCTACAGATCACTCACACTCTCTAACAAGACATTCCATATAAAAAATGCTTAACGTGTGACTGACATCCTCCTCTCTAATGGTTTCCCTACTCACACCATTAAAAAACTTGTGAAGGAATTCTTTATTTCCACTTCCCAAACTATGCCCCTCCCCCAAAATAATGACCCCATTTTCCGTTCCCTCCTGTATATTCCAAAACTTTCTGAAAATATTAAGAAATCCCTTAGAAACACTTTCCCTAACCTTAAGCTTGCTCCATTTAACCATCCTTAAAGACCCCATCCCCCTTTTTAACTGAACCAATGTTGTTTATAAAATTCCTTGTTCCACTCCTAATTGCCATGGTTCTTACATTGGGCAAACAAAAACCCTACTTCCCGTAGAATCAACAAAAATAAAAATGACATAAAGAAAAAATAATAAAAACTGCCCTCACAAAACACGTCATTCATGAAAGACACACATTTGACTTTGATAACATTACCATTCTTTCCACTGAACCCTATGAACACAAACGCCTTTTATTTGAAACCATTCACATTAACTTACAACACAATCCAGTTAACGACAGAACTGACAACTGACATAGAACAAATTTCTTCAATTTATTCAAACATTTTCAACATTCTGAAAAACCATTAGCCCTCCTTCAAATAAACCTGTCGAACATTTCTCCTAGTACCTTAAAGCTAATTATCCGCAATAATGCCCTACCTTTTTTTTCCTGGTATTGCCCCCTTTGATGCAGGCCGCTCTCCCTTTGTACTTACCGTCTCTTACCCCCCCCCCTCCCACCACCCACATTGTCTATCTCAAAAAATTTCTCACAAGTTTCAAACCCTACCTCTCAGTCATGAAAATGGGATCTTAGTGACAGGACGTCCCCTCTCGCCTTCATGATAGGTAGGTAGGTGTGGTGAATTAAATTTTTTTGTAGTTTGTTTTTTGTATTTAGAATTTTTCTACATATATTACTATATTCATACTTTTGTTATCACATACATTTAGTTATGGCTATTCTATGTAATAATAATGTAAATAATATAATTTTTTGTTTTTATTTTTATTTTTATTCTTATGACATTATATTTCAACAGCCTTGAAGATGGCTTACAATGTAAGCTAAAACATTGGCAGATAATTTAAAAAATGCACATTTTTTAAATTTGTGTTTTTTTTATCTACCTTGACCGAACCCCCCAAAAAAACATCTAATAATAAAACATTTATAGTTAATAAAACTTTTTTATCACTGCTCTTCACCAAGCTTTATTCAAATCAATAGTATACATTAAAGTATTTGAAATTTTGTTGATGCTATCATGGATCCCACAACTCACAGCCATTAGTTCTTCATTCACTTATAACTAAAACTTCCACATACTTCTGTCTAAATATAACATCTGCTGCTATTATTTCTCAAATCTGTGGTGTATGGTCAATTTGTTCATTGTTGAACCTAACAGTTATACAGCGCTCTATTTATTCTAACTATGTGTGTCCTAAGCAAGCTCTGCGCAGACATTTTCAATGGACATGAAAACCTTAGGCAGCATATTTCTTTCTGTACAGCAGTAACGTAGTATATGCTATACACTCTAGCAAGATGGCATATTCACACTTGATGACATGCAATCTGTTCTTAATCAACATTTCACTCTACCCCTGTCTGAGTCTCCATTGTAAACCTCCATCTGTAAAATTACTGAGGCACACTGACATCAATATCAAATCATGGAGGCCATTATTAAAAAAACTACTCTTTAACTCTTAACATATTCCTTAATTTCTCTGAAAATAATCAGTAAGATGACCATATCAAGCTAGAAGCATACACTCTGCTTTGAATAGAAGAGCTAGTAAAGAAAGTCTTACTATATCAGACATTCAGTACTATTTATCTTTCATTGCATATTAGTTACCTATGGATGGAAGACGCTTTTCTAATTTCGTGGTAAGATCTGGGGAGTATACCATTTTGAGTGACAAATGAGGTGCCTAAGTTATTAAGTACAGCAGATAATATTATAAAGAAGTAAGGATTTAAGAATAATACTTCACATACGCCTATAGATATTAGAATGTAGGATAAATGAAGATCTTAAAATTTTTTGAAGTCACATCATGGTACTAAAGCGCATGGCTTGATTTTTCTATGGGAAATCTGCTAAAAATAAGATGAATATTTAGTGAAATAAAGACTTATTCTGAGTGCTTTGTAGGTATAACTTTATTACATATATTAAGTTTTAGTTATTATCAACATGAGTGCTTATATAATACCCATGAAATACATGGGGCTTACCCAAAAACCAGATAAAGAGGTTGGCATTGATCATATCTGGTAGATATAGGGGAAAATTAGGGAGGGAATTGGGGGACTCATCTTTAGTCATACCCTTCACTTACTTCTATACCTTTATTGCCAAAGATTTCCAACCAATCATTAGTCTTGAAGATAAATTACATTTCATTGATATTAAGAATAATTCTTGTAATTAAAAAAACAAGATATTTCTTTCTAATCTCTTTTTAACTATTGATGAACTCCTGCAATATGATTAATTATCTTCTTCCCAATATTTTTAACCAATGCATTAGTTTTCACACGAAGCAGACCTCTTGACATTAATAGCCAAATAATATACTAAATAGAACTGTTACTTTGATGAAGTCAGAGCAACACACAAAACAACTGACTTAACCTGATGCTCCTCTCCAAGATTCATCAACGATTATTGCCCCAAAATTTTTAATATATTTTTTAAAAGAAAATATAATAAAAATTAAGGGGAAAATATTTTGAACAGGAGAGTAGATTTTGGGGAATAAGTATATAATCTTTATCCACTAGGGGGAAAGTGGCAGAGAGGGGGAAGGGTAACAATAATGTCTTCAAAGGTTATCAGAATAACAGCCATAGTCGGTCTGTTTGATGACTTAGATAAAAACAAATTTAATGATTTTTAAATGTGACAGTAATAATGAAAGCTTTATAATCACATAAAGCTTTTTTAAATAATAATTATAATATTAATTTTATAATAATTATATTATATAAGAAAAAATTAGTGTGATTATTAAAATCATATAATAATTAGTTTGAATAAACTCAATACATTAATTGTATTGATTAATATGAACAATACATACCGGGCATTTCTCGCAGTACCTCCCTGAATAACTACCTTCCTTTTCAGTATTGCATTCACATTCACCACATTTACAAACACCTTTACCAGAGCATAGTTCTCCACCACCTGGTGGTCTGCACTTATCCTCCCTAGTTGAGCATGAACAGTCAGGCCCAGACCAGCCAGTGTTGCATTCACATTTACCTAAACAAAAAAATCTTTCTTATTGCATTCAATTTAGTAATTGTATAATGATAATAATAAATTTAATAGCCTAATGATGGCCCAGAGAATGAGGAGTAACAATATAATGTTTTATTAATAGTGTATTAATTATTATAATTAACTTCACTTGTTTTAAGATCATTAATATTGAACTTTAGTTGTAAAATAAATTTAATCAAATTAAATTAAGAGTTGAGTCATTAAACCTATATAATACCACATAAAGGAAACAGAGGGTATAATTTCCTGTGGTTTTTATTCTAGTAAGACCTTTATAATTCAGCACGCATGATTTGCTGGGGTCGGATTAATGAGCCCCATAATTTTAAATTTATTTAAGACAGTAAATATACACAAGTAGATAAATACTTTGAAATAAATAATTTTATTTTATGTAAATATTACAGAGTAATATTATATATAGTGGATTATCAATGAGAGTGGTTTTCTTTGCACTTTTGTTTCACTTAGAAATCATAGAGAAAACTAAATTGGACTCAAATATGTTAAAGCCTTTAAAGGGACAAGAATATAGGGCATGAAGGAACATACTAGTCTCACCTGATCTTTGGTTAAGACAGACTTAGATCTAAGGAGACAGAGGTCTATAGCAGAGTCTTTACTTAAAGCCAGCTCCGCTTTGGGGTAGAGAGCCAGCCAGCACTTGATATGAGATTGAAGGCCCTATCTTGAAAGAGACAAAAAGGGCATGTAACCCCAAGGCTTACCATCCTATCAGTCTTTTGATTAAAAATGATGGAAAATTTGGACCTTGGATGGAAATTACATTTCCTCTCCATGAAGTACATTTTACCTAACAATTAGAAAAAAAAAGAGCATACATTGTACTATCTAATCAAGGAGATTGAAAAAAATTAAACTAAATGTCTATATTTCGTATTTATAGACATAGAGGGAGCTTTTGAAACACCTCTTACAATGCCATAATAGAGAAGGGCATACAGTTAAGAGGCACAAGTCCCTAACAGTGTGGATAAAGGCTGCTAAAAATTCAACATTTCATGACCAAGGCCCTCTATGGATTTATCACAAATATTTGAACTAGAAAGGGTTTCCTGTTTTTTCCTTTCCTGAGGGCACTTCTGGAGGAGGTCCTGTTTACTGATAATAGGTTTGAGGTAATAGGTTATACTGATGACATGATGATTACCATGAGAGGAAAGTATATAAATCCTGCCATGGGCAGTATATAATAATGCATTGAGCAAAGGATAAAATGAGCCCAAACAAGTTCTCTTTTCATGAAAAAAAAAAAAAAAAAAAAAAGGATTAAATTTTAAACGTACAAAATTAAAGGAAAAGAACTTCTAAATGCATAGGAGGTAAAATTTAAATTATAATCAATTAGCACTCCGTTATTTCTGTTTTTACTAAAGATCTTCCTGGAAAGATCCAGGCTGACTGGACTTTCATTTAGGATTCTTTTCTTCCCCCTCCCCTATGAAGTAGTGAAGGAGACCAGCGAAGTGGGAACTGACTAACCAACCCCTGAAGGAAAAGGTGTACTGTGACTCTTTTTTTTTACTGATTTCTTCAGTTTGATAACTATACCCTTTTCATCCTCTAATGAGAGGTAAGGTGGATCTGATGAATTTCTAGTTAATTTAGGCTTTCTCAGTTAAATTTTTAAATCAAATAGTTAAAAATATACATTTTGAAATAATATATGTAAGAAATTTACTTCAGTTTAGTAGGCTTTTCTTTTTTTTTCTCCAGTTACTTTATTTTAAGCTAATATAATTTCACTGTTAGTGCTAATAGATATAATAAAGTATGCTTACCACAAACACATGTACCATGCTCAGGCCCTGAACACAAAACTCCACTAACTCTATCACAGGAGAAATTGTCACATTCACAATAAGTACCAGTTATTTTCTAGAATAAAAAAAAATCTTAATACTAAATGGAAAGTTAAAATTAAGAATATATTTCAAGGACCTAACACATTTTGTTTCAAAATTTTATAAACAAAGAAAAAAGAAAATAGCATACAATTTTTTATGAATTTAAAGCTTTAAAAAAGTAGATAATTGTCTTCAAACAAGTTAAATAAAGGAAAGTGAGTGAATATTTCTGCCATTATGAATAACTCAGCATAGTAAAAAATTAGTAAATTAATTTTTTTTTCTTTTACTCATAAAATATTGCTTTTAAATTAAATAAATCTTCAACTAATAATTATCTCTCTCGATTTAAATATTTTTAGTTAATTTAAATTTTATATTACAAAAAGGTCGACGCACATTAAAAAAAAAAAATTATATTAAATTAATTGAGAGAAATTGAGAGACCTTGAGGAACTCCTGCAGGAATGAGAAGGGAAGATGAGATAGGTTTCTCTGGAATGGGAAAGTTGCGACAGGAAAGAATGAAACCACTGTTGGAGAAGGATAGCTTTTCAAGTTTGGATATGAGTATGGAGTAGTTGACCGTGACGAAAGCTTTTTAGAAGTCCAATAAGATAAGGATCTTCACTAGAGCAGATTGAGTGGAAAATCCAGGCTTGAAGCCATACTGTAAAGAACGATGAGCTGGTTGATTTCCATGAATTGTACATTTAGATTTAAGTAAATTTCTCAAGTGGTTGGGAGAGAATAGAGATTAAAGATATTGGTTAGAAATCATTGAGTGGGGAAGGAGTAAGGATTTTATTTAGAGGTTTAACAATGGCTGTTTTCCAAGCTGTAGGGAAGACTGAATTTTGTAGTAAAAAGTTATAAACATGGATGAGTATGGAAAGAATGACTGGTAGGCAGAATTTTATAAAATGTATTAGAAAACCATCGTGTCAGACTACTTTCATTTGAATTTTCATAATGGTTTCTAATATGTCAGAGGGTTATATACATATGTGTGTGTGTGTGTGTGTGTGTGTGTGTGTGTGTGTGTGTGTGTGTGTGTGTGTGTGTGTGTGTGTGNGTGTGTGTGTGTGTGTGTGTGTGTGTGTGTGTGTGTGTGTGTGTGTGTGTGTGTGTGTGTGTGTGTGTGTGTGTGTGTGTGTGTGTGTGTGTGTGTGTGTGTGTGTGTGTGTGTGTGTGTGTGTGTGTGTGTGTGTGTTTTCGTGTGTGTTTGTGTGTGGTGAGAATGGTGAGGAAATGGTATCAATGAAAGTCTCTGAAAACAGTGGATCCCAATCAACAGCTTCTAGGTCGTCCTGAAAGGACACAAATGTAAGACAATCAGTTTTTCAAAAGGATACACATTTAAGAGTGAATATTGAAATGGTTAAGTTAAAGGACAGCTGAATCATATCGTGATTAGATAGGAAGCTTATAAGATTTTGGGATGAAGAAATTTCAGAGGAATCAAAAATGTATAACCAAGTGTTAAAGAATCATGAATGATGTGCAGAGGAAACAGGAATAGTGAATAATTTGAAGGGAAAACAAGCTCAGAGGAATTTGAAAGGAAGTTGGTATTCAAATCACCACAAATTATAAATTGAAGAGAGCAATATTTTGCAACGAGGCCTCAAAGGAGAGGTCTAAGGGGTATGGGGGGGGGGGGGATAAACCACAATGTACAGGACATGTAGGGCGCTTCACTGGTGGGGGGGGGGAAGGACTTATGAAGATAGTGAGGTGGCGGAAGATTAACTAATTCATGGGGCTGAGTATTCATGTATATATTATATACATAATATATTTCCTCAACAGTACTATTTATCTGGTGCCATATATACACCACATTAATAAATTCGCTAACAGTAATATTTTGTAGAAAATATTAACAAAAAAAAGTCTAGAATCTACTTGCTCTTCTTCATTCCTTAAATGGGAAGGTAGCTGAAGCTGATGATTTAAAAATAAAACAAGCTTATAATATAATAATCATTATTTACTAAAAAACTATTAATGAAAAATATAAACCTCCAGAGGGTTGGGTCTTTCCTCACATTGGCACTGTCCACAAGTGCAAGTACCCCGACCACTGCAGTCAATGTCAGTAGTGTTATCAGGTCTACAGCCCAGACCGTTTTCATCCTGCTTGATACTATGGGAATCACATTCACACTTCCGACCAAAATGTGAGTCATCACACTCACAAATACCACACTTAAGTGTCCCAGAATTAGAACATTCTGTTGCTCTCTCAATGTAGTCCTGAAATAAATATCACATTTTTCATTTTCTTTATTGATGTCTTTATACAATAATAAAATAAACCACAAAAGATTTTTCTGTCTATTATTGATGAAATTGTACTCACAGGATGACCAGAGTTCTCACATGGGCAATCACAAAGAAGTTCAAGATTCACAGTAAGAGATTCATTGATTCCTACAGGATAAATTTGGAATGTTTGTTTCCAATCCTTTCTGTTTGGAGGACATTTTTGTGCTACAATTTCAACCTAAAAAATTAATATAAAAACTGTCTTTTTCTCTTTTCACTTAATTATGATAAATAATTAAACATGGCAAATTGAAAAAAAAAAATTCCCATCAACTATTTTATTTAAATCTGCTCAGAATAATACAATACTGCATATGAAATCATTCAAAAATAACAATTGCAAGTGATAAATTAATTTGAAAATGATTCATATTGAATATTCTTTAGGAAGTATAACCCTTAAATAATAATTATCTCCAGATTAAAAAAGAAAAAAAAAATAGTGTTATAAAAAGGCTACTATTATATTGAATTGATTGTTGAAAAAAATGACAATATAACAATAACTAGCAACACTCATAACAGAACTTAAGAAATTTACTTGAAATCTTTAAAAGTTTTTCAAAAGCTCTGGATTTAGAGTAAGGTGGCTGAAATTGGCCCTTTGCCCATTATATTTTAAGATTAATTCAGAGGAATGATAATATAAACAATAACACCAATAGTCTTATCCAAGTTTTTGGATTTGCCAAGAATAACATAGAATTGTTAATAAAAAAAAAAAAAAAAAAAAAAAAAAGAACTTTATAAGGAGAGGTTAGTCAGGGATTTAGGGTCTTGGGGACTGAAGAATTTAAAACTGATTTGCAAACAAAAAAGTTTTTTTTATTTTTGTTAACGTTTTAGCCCAAATTTCAGGCTTTCATTAGGAGAAATGGGGTTATGGGGAGAGAGAAACTCCTGCTCTTCAGTAACTAAACTAACATGACTGCATGAATGAAAATTAAGTTAATTTAACAGTAATAAATTAATGCTTTATATAATTAGAAGATTGAATTAAGAAATAATTTAAATCCAGAAAAATAGGATGGAAGAGAGTTTAATTTCGACCTGGGCAGTTCGGATTTGAGTAAGGTGCATCCAAAGAAAACAAAAGTCAACACACATTTCCTTTGACTAAAAATATACACCAATTTTTTATTTTAAATACATAGGGTAGCTTTTGTACCTTAGTCTTTAATAGAAACAATGGTCCTCTCTTCCATTTGCAACTGAACTATTAACAATTACTAGTTACTCTATTAAGGAAAGGACTGAAGTGCTTTAGAACATTCATGCAAGGCTAAAATTAACTTCTATATTTAAAAAATTAATAAAAATTAATTACCGAAAATTTGACTTGAGTGTTCACTTTGAGACCATCACATTTATTTGTTGGTACAAGTGGCCCTTTAGGATTATTGCAATTTGAGGAGTAAGTCACTTTAACATCTTTTGATGCAGTATCCTTCATTTCTACAGAAGATGTTATTTTCTAAACAAAAAATAATTAAGAACTGTTACTGTAATACATTAAAATCAATAGATTTGTAGAAAAATCCTAATTAAATTAAGAGTACTATAATATTTGTTTTCCTAATACATAAATACTGATAGTGAAAATCTTGAATGAAGGACAGAATCAGTTCATCTAAGATTATCAGTAGGTTATAAGGTGAACAAGCTAATTTAATCAATTAAAAAAGGAATAAATAAACTCAAATTATATAAATGGTAGTATTCATTACAAAATTTGATGGATGAAAACATCATCAAAATGTATGCCATGTTCCACGAATGTAAGAGCACATACCTCATCTTTCTCTATTTCAGTATCACTCAACAACAAGGAACATATGTCACCACCTACTCATCTCACCTCTAAAAAAGAAATGCAGGTTTTGCCTCCTATCTATAACGATTAACACCCTTGTAGACCTCTTTTTTGGAACATCCTAAGGAGCCTGTCGGATGAAGACGGACACAAAGGGGAGATACTATTCCCCACTGTGGACCCCCATATATTATATTATCACCCTCAGCTTCAGCTCAAACTTATAATTTCCTACCAATAACTCAATACAAATTTCAGGCCAACATTAATTTCAATAAAATGTAACACTTTTTAATTATTTTACTCATCTCCTAATCATATTAACATTAAAAATATAGTACGAACAAATTTTTCATTTTCATACCCACACAACTGACAAACTCAAACTCTCTAACTAAAAAACTCCACTAACTTTTAGGTAGGTAACCTATCCTGAATACAAAATCCATTGAACACCCTCTGTGTTTACCAATGTTAGAGATTTTATATTATTTTAAACCTAACATATCACCTAATTTAATAAGTATAATGAAGTTTTCCAAGATCAAACAAATTTTCTTCTTATTTCTGGCTAAAAATAGATTTTTTCTATTTATTAAGAAACCAAAAATATTTTCTGCATAGTTGATCTAAGCTATCGGATGCCTCAAACTACAGGAATCGAGGAAGATCTAGCTACCTATTGACTGCCTGCTTTTGCCACAGACATTCAAAACAGTTTGAACTTTCACTCCATTTCATCAATAAATTACTCCGTTCTTTTATCCATTGCCATACATCACCTTATGGCTACTCTGCAAACTCGTAATCTATCTACTATTTCTGTTGCAGAGAAACTTTAATTTTCATTTGGCAGACTACAACTTAGTCGAATCAGGCCTCATCAATATATCGCAGGGAGGTAAATTGTACCATTGCTTAATTACTGTGGTACCCTATCACATGAATGTTGAAGGTTTATATTTTATTTCTATTATTTATGGTTGAGACATTGTAGACCAGATCAATAGCCTTAAGGCTATGAGTATACAGCCTCAAACCTAAAGGTGCTTGGAGGACTTTGGAAAATCTTTTGAACCAAAAAGACAGATTCCAAAAAGGATTATTACGGGAATAATTTTCTTAAAACTACTTATGAACTTTTGATAGCCCCTATAACTTACAACTCCATTTTAGGGAAAATGTCACTGAAGTACAGAGCAATATAAAAATTATTTACAAAGAAATGTGATAGCATAGAGAAATTCCAATTCATGTAAGAATATGCTACATATCCTTATATTTCCAAATCCTCATACATCATATTGCATCCTAATGTGTGATAGGATTCTCTTTATCATCTATATGATTTACCAGATCATCAAACACTGGTAGTTTCAATAAACTACTCCTTCAAGGAGTGAAACTACAACCTAATTATTATTATATTTTCATCTGCTTTCATTTATATATTTCTTTATGGGTTGACCTAGTGAAGACCTCCAGGTTCTCACATATCCAAGAACAGGTCATTTCAGCACAATCTATGGTATGATAATATCTCGGATCAAATTCAGGTTATGAGACTGAATACCTTGACTTATGGGAGCTGAAAATTGTTGAATATGCTAAGCATACTCTAGCTGCCAAGAGAACACTTAATAACATGAATGTGGATGACATAGTGGCTCTTTTGAAGAGGCTTTATAACTTCAAGGATAACTCTGTTAAGTAGTCACTGAGGGTTTTCTCATGGACATGAACCTTCAGAGCACATAAGAAGTCTCCATGAAGCAATTCAGTGAATATTCATCATCTGGCATTCCAGGGATGAATTCTTTAATCACTCTGTCAAGCCTCCTTGACAGCATACTATAGTCTCAGGTCAGCTTTTGATTCAGATGAAGCAAAAAGTATTTACATTCACTCCAGCTGGATTCAATGCCCACCCAATTTGAAGTTAGGTAATTTTATAACATGGCTTCTTGGTTATTGGTAGTTGTTAGAGTTATGGAGATCTATCTTGGAAGATAGGGGACCACAACTCCACATATTCCCTAGTTCTACCCAGATGAAGATTACCATTTTACTTAGCAAAAGGTCATATCTTCAAACTTAAATGATTGTTTATAGCATTATATCAGATTTCTTAAAAAATATGTTTCCTTTTCTATAGAAACCCACTCCTAAATTGATTATACTTACAGCATTAGTTTTCATTTTTCCAACTTACTATTATAAGTAAGTAACTTACTTATATATTTTTAATACAGACAACCTAACCAGCATTGGCCATCTTTGGAAGCTAAGATCAGAAATGGCGAGTCTTTACTGCCACTCAAAAAAATTTATTCTTAAGAAATTATTATATAATAAGTACTTAGTACAATGATATATAGATGTAAGATCAGAGTTTTTCTGATACTTGTTTTTTTAAAAAGTTACAGAACAAAGAATCATAGTTTAAAACTCGGGCAGGGCAGCTTTAATTTTTGTGTGACTTCGACCACTGAATTATAGCAGCTATTGATAATGTATAGTGTAAACAGACTGAAAGTTACTGGTATGAGAATATAGGTATACATATGTATGCACATATTAAATGCAGGCCAGTGTTATGGCTATTCATGACTCACTTAGTTAAATAATCACAATTATGGCTATTTTTTTCTTTTCTGTTATTTTGTTTGCTTGTCACATCAGAAGAATACTTAATTACCTTAATTAGGTACATTTTACATTGAATGAAGAAATATCAAGTGGCTGGAACAGCATAATGACTACATATTTACTTTCTCTCTAATAAAATTTTTTATTTTTTAGTTTGACAGTGAATAGTACCAGTTGCTCCCAGTCAGTGAACACCTTGTTTGTTCTGCTCTCTTTCATCAAGTTGTATTTATAGGTTATAGAAAGTGGTCTGCATAAAAAATTGACAAATATCAAGAACTAAGTGCGCTTGTCTAATGTGTGAAGTTTAACAGAGCTACATCACCAAAATCAACCCAAAATTTAGTGAGTAACATTAAACGCCAACCACAAGCGGGCAGGCAGGGCTCGGACTTGTTGGTCTGATTTGCCCCCTCCCTCATTAGGCCGACTGCCTAAGAGAGGCAACAGTGAGTTCAAGCCTTCCTAACTATCAGTGGTTCATCACCAAGATTCACCACTCAAAACCTCTTCTTCTTAAGGACCTGGAAGACGAAAATATGGATTCTGAATCAGTCTTCCCTTAAGTAATACAATTTCCGCCTATTTTTGTGAGGAATTTTGATGATTTTACAGAGAGTGGGAACTAGCCTATATACTTGTATATATACAGACTGCATGATAAGAAAACAATCCCTAACAGCCTCGATGCCTACAGAAAATCATCCATTATATTAAGGAAACGAACGCGCAGCACCAAACTTATCAGCTCAAAGAAAAGAGGGCTAAAAGAGTGATGATTCGACATCTCCACCACACAACTTTGTCAGAATATAACAAGGCGGAGTTGACTGATCTGGGATTTAGTGTAAGGAATGTCATAAACATGGTCATTCGACCCCAGAAGGAGAACATTTCTGTCTCAAAAACACCCCTGCCATTGTTATTTGTGGATCTGGAGCCTACAACCAAAATATAGGACATCTAAAGCTTGACCTCGCTCAGCCTCTGTAGAGTACGAGACGAGAAACCTCATCTTTGTCAAGATCTTGTATAATGCCACAAGTGCCAAAAGTATGGGCACACCAAAGCATACTGCACTGAGAGGGTTACAAATGTGGAGGCACTGCAGCTTAAGTCCGAAGAGTAATGGCACCGTCATCCAGATTTATTGAGCCAGGACTGTCCTATGATCGAATTACACTACCAACTCAGGTTGAACCCAGGCATAGCGAGCTACAACTACAATGTCAACCACCTCCCAGGAGAGAGAGAGCGACCCACTATCTCCAACGTCCCAACTCTGCCCTCATCGAATGATCTCCACACCTTACTTCACTACTTCTTAGAATTCTGTTTCCTCATCACATCACTCATATCTCTTCTATGTAATAACTAATAAACTTAACCCTAATAACTTTGAAACCATGATTCCCCTTCCCAAGAAATCTTATACCCATCATATTTTACCCTCCAGTCCTACTGAGTCCCTTCAATCCACAAAAGTGTCTATTCCTACATTTACTTCTCCATCACCATCTATAAATAGTTACTTCTTCTACAAACATCCCTTGCAAAAAGTAAATGTGGGATGATGATGGGTTAAGTGTTTCTGACACTTGGTTTTCACAAATAGTCAGATTTTGTTTAAGATTAGCAAAATGTGTTTTAATCAAATAATACCTCAACTGTATTCAATAAACATTATGAAAGTTAAATCATATTTAATTTTAATTTTTTTTTTTTTTTTTGCTGA
>KZ807260.1:438476-451045 GCA_000696205.2 Oncopeltus fasciatus | reverse complement strand
CATATATTTAAAAAAAATTTTTTAATATTATGGCATTTATATAAAAAAAGATGAAAAGATTATTAAAAATTTTTTGTTTTAATACAATTTCAATTATTTTATTTTACTTACAATTATCATGTTTCAAAGAATAATACTTAATTAGCCAAATTAGGGGTTTTATATGGAGTGTCATTCACATTTTGGGTTGCAGGTAAATGCTGATCCTAAAGTTTATTATTAAATGTGCACATTCTTATTTTTGCACTTAAATTTTGAAATCTAAATTTTATAAAAATTAAGTGAACTGTAGCTGCCAGACACATTAACATCTGGCTAATGTAAAAAGTAAATAAACTCTGCTAGACTAACCAAATATTAATGTGTGCATTAACAGACATAGACTTACATATTTTAATAAATTAATAAATTTAACAATGGTCACAATTTTGAGGGTATTTTTTTTATAGTCCTAAAAAATACCTTATTTTACGAGCCTTAAAAAAACCTCCACAAATACAGTGTTTGCTAGCCAATAACCGAATTTATTGACTATTAATATATTTCTGAAAGGGTTCTTTAGAAAAAATAATATTTTAAGGCATTTTTTTTTCTTTTCGGAGCGATTCATTAGAAAAAAAAAACAAAAACAATATACAACTTTCAACAAATTTTATCTCCAATTTTCTGTAAAGGGGATAGAAAAAGAAAATTTGGTAGTTCCATAACTCAAAAATTGAGGTTGAATAATAATCAATAATGTCAATATAAATGAGCCACAAATTCAGATTAACCAATTTCAGGCAATGGGAAATGTTTTTTCTAACAAAATTAACAAGTAGTCTCCTAATTATAATTAAAAAGGAAAACATTGATTTTCTATTCATTAAAAAATTATGAAACAGAAAAAAAACATTCCTTAAGATAAAAAGTTTGAATAAAGCCTGTAAATAATAACATTATCATTTAAAGTTATTTTATTTTAAAATAGAAAGAAGAAACAGTCATATTGTAAACATTATAAATACAAAGAAAGTGAAACCTCTACTCATTAAAGTCAGTATTAGATTCCTAATATCCACGCTCCAAGAGTAATTTTTAATATTATTATTACTTTATACAATCTAAGGGGCAATTAAACCACTGTGTAAAATCATAGACAACATTAGAATAGGTAGGGAGGTGAGGGAAGAAAGCTCAAAGTTAAAACTCCAAGGACTATATCTATCCACACTCCAATACTATTAACTTACAGCGAATCTCTTTGTGTCTGAGCTTAGTGACATTACATTTGTGTAACCATAAGGGGCTTTGCATCCTGGGCATGGCTCTAATAAACTGCACAACACATAGTATTATTAAAGAAGAATGTGTCCATAAAAGAAAAAAAAGGTTAAATATGTGATATTATAAAACAATAAAACAAATAATAACAAAACAATAATTAAATAAATTAAACATGAAATGAGAAAATTTTTTAACTGAATAAGATACCTGAAAAAAAAAAATAATAAAAGGGTACAGCCTCTTATACAGTAAAAAGCTGTAAATAGAAAAATATACACCAATACAGGCACAATGCAAAAAAATAACCGTTTGTAACCAAGAAGAAACAAGATGCAAAAACTCAACCTCAGAACTATAAGCAATATTTCCTAAGCTTCTTCTGTTATCACATAAATTATTACCTCTATTACGATAGTGTTCCCTAAGATTCAAAGCTAGAAAATATAAAAAGGGAGCTTTCTTTTCCTTCAGGGGAAGTTCTTCTTTAGAAACAAAATGTTTTTTTGAGAAATTGTTCAGTCAAGGTTGATCCAAAAAAATGCAATAATAATGTAAATCATATAATTTTTTAATAAAGAATTTGTTGTCCAAAAAAAATATAGTTTTAAAAATTTATTTTTTATTATCTGCCAACATTTTGGGTAAAATTGTAAGCCATCATGAAGGCGAGAGGGAAAGTCTTACCTGGATTACATCTTCATGATTAATTGTGATTAAAATTCAAATGGGGAGTTCTTGAAGATTATTAGTGGAGAATTTATAGGGGTTTCATCAAGGCTGATAAATTAAAAAATACAAATTATAAATACATTTTTTTAAATTGTGATTTTTTATTTTGGAACAACCTTGACCAAATACCAACAAATTCTTTACTAATATCCATGGTCAAAAACAGTTCATTTGAACATAGAAATTTTTGCTTTTCTCATGATTTCTTACATTGTATTTCAACAGTATTGTAGAAGATGGCCTACAATGTAAGCCAAAATGTTGGCAGATAATAAAAAATGCCCTCTTTTAATTTTTTTTTTCCTTTTTTTCTTTGTCAGTCTAGACTGAACTCTAACAAATTCTCTACTATAATCTCTACGTTAAATAATTTAAAATCTCCATTTGAAATTATTTAATATTTATGAGAGTGAATTTTTATTAATATAAATCTCAGAATATGGCCTATAGTAATGAGGTTGAATTCAGATAAATTACCTGATCCAAAATTTTAAAAGCTGTTTTACATACAGGCAGCATGTAAATTACAGAAATTTATTTACATTAATATACATGTAAAAGAAGGCAATGTTCAATTTGGCAGCCACTAGAGACTAAATATGCTTTAGTATTTTCTTTTGGATATTCTTTTTTGCTATTCTTAGTTTTGAACTTACAGCAAAGGAATTAGTGTCTCTACTTAGAGACATGTGATTCTTGAACCCATAAGGTGCCTCACATTCATCACAGGGCACTAACAATCTAATAAAAAACAAACAAAATCATTGATATTTGATTCTAAAATAAATAAAACAAAGGAGGAGTTATTTAAATATGTGTATTATTACGACTCTTTGTATACCTTAACCTTATGTTCTAATTTGTGTTTCTGCTCCATGTGTTGTTTTGTTTGTCATGCATAATTCTTTATGTACAATAAAGCATTTCTACAGGTCATCGTTATTTCAATTTATTAGACATAAAACTTTTACCTAGTGAATTGAGATGGATTGCCTACTTCGTCCTGAGAGATTGGACATCCACCCAGAATCACCGTCAGCAGGAAGAAGTGAAATCACTGGTATTGTACATTTCAAAATTTCATACTCACTATGTAGGCTAATGAAGATGAGAAATTCCGCATGCTAATCAACCATTTATTATCCTGTATCCATGACTATGTACATGGATTTAAAATATACAACGGTATAATAACTTTTTTGAAAAATTTATTTGTCAAGTCTGAACGAAGTATTTGCTTGATGTAAGCTAGCTGTCATGTAACAAAGGTCAGTTGAATCCATTTCATGATACCTAGAGAGCATGATCAAGAAGGAATGCAATTTTAAAGCGGTAACTGCTGAAAGAAACAGGGACGACTGAATACGAGATTCATTCATCACAGGTCTAAGGGATCCACTCATCAGATAGCGCCTTCTTTAGAACCCCAACCTTACCTTGGAAGGAGTTTACGCTATGGCTAGATCGCTTGAACTCGCTCAACAACAGTCACAATTATATAAGTCTGTCACACTTGAACTCTATTAACAAAGGGAGTAAAGAAGGAAGGTCCTTATCAACAGGAAAAGCTTCTAGGTTTGCTCAAGAACAAAGATCCGAAACACCTGTCAAACTAGGCACGGCTGCTCAGGTCCGATGTTACTTTAGCAGAGGAGACGCTGTCTACAATGGATGCGGCAAACGTGGCCACTTCAAGCAGAAGTATCACCAAAAGTGAATATCATCGAGGTATAACTTTTTTTATCAATATGAATTATGATTTGAATAATCATGGAGTAGTGGATAGCCTCTTCTCTTGCCAAAGCATTAATGCATGTCATTGTAAATTGAACCAAAGCTCAGGTCCTAGTCGACATGGGTAGTGAGAAGCTGATTAGTCAACTTCACGTTCCAATCACTTTTGGTGATATATGTTCGGTAAACTTGAAAATAAATGGCCAAACTACAAATCTGTCACATTAAACGTCCGATCAGACTATTTTGATTTAATCATCAGCCACGATATTTTAGGCCATCTTTCTAGAATTACTATTCAATCCAGAGGCCCTCAATTTTTACTAGATATTTTCGCCCTTATAGCAGCTAAGATGATTCTGCCTGTCTGTTCTTTAACCTCAAACCAGAAATTAAACCCATCTGTATAAAATCCTATCGCCATTCTGACACAGATAAAAAATTGAATGTGAGATACAAAAACTCCTAAAATAAGGTGTTATTGAAAAATGCATCTCATGGAGAGGAGCTCATATCCTCCGTTGTGAAAAACAAAAATCATGAAAATAATCCCAAACCATTAATTTTTTTATGAAACACTATGTTTTTTTTTTGCCACTGATTGACGACCTCATCCATAAAGTGTCTAATTATGAGGTCAAGCTCCATCAATATGTGTAGTGCCGTTCACCAGGTGACCATTCCTGAATCAGACAGACCATAGACTTATGTAGAGCTAGACTTTCATTTAAACTTTAACATAGAAAATCACCTCCCTTCCAGATAAAAAGGAACACAAAAAGGAATAAATGGCACATAAATTTAATAATTGAAAAAGCCAAACACGATCCTTAAGGAAAAATCCTGACATCTCTTTGATCACTTATCCCTATACAGATTATCCTGTCAAGTCAAAAAATTTCATGCATAGAAATAAAATCATTATTATATTTCCCGCCCTATCCCATTTAATTCTCTCAGGACCACCACAAGAAAAATCCTTGAGCACCATATCCTTTCCGTGCCTTTTTACTTGTAAATTCTTCTTGAGCATCGATAGACAAAGAAAAATCCTAAATATTTTAGTTTTCTCATAAAAACTTTAGTTTTACCACAAGTCTGAAATCTACAAATAACTTGAATGACCTATACCTCTATCCTTGCTACTGAATGCTGTCACTTCTTCTGAAGTTGAGAATATTTGATTAACAGTCTCAGCTTTCCCACCAAGTGTTTTGTATTGTTTATCTCATTATTCCTTGAGATAAAGGAGAACTTTAAGGGTGCATTTCTAGATATATCAAAGGCTTTTGACTGTGATTGGCATAAACAAACTAAGCATATTCTCCCCATACCCTTTACCTAATCATCTGCTCCTATTTATCCAAAAAAGTTTTCCAAATCTGGCATATTTGTATCTGATTACTGTCCTGTAGAAGTGAGAGTTCCCCACGACAGGGTGCTCGGACCCAATTTTTATATACTATGAACCTCTGATATAATAACTAATGCATATACTCTCCTTGCATCCTTTGCCAAAGATATGAATGTCATCACTTCTAAGCCAGAATCCATTGTAGTATTAATATCCCTTGGGGATTTGTTTAATATTATTGTAGCGTTTAAAAGCAATGAATTAAGAGTGTTCACATCAATTTCACACTCCGAACCAAGCTTCCTGTTTTACAACCTTTAATAAGAAAACTATTTCTTAATCAAACCTAAACTAATATGTTTTACAAATTGTATTACTACTATTATATTTAAAAAATAATTTTATCTTAGTGTACTGTTTTTCAGTCAGATAATTTAAATATTTCAGTTGAAAAACCAAAAAAAATTGTAGTCCAACTTGGATTTGTGGTTAAACCCTTCATGGTAGATGCACTCTTGCAAGTACGTACACTTGCAGTATTTTTACACTTGGGATATTTTGCTTCATTACACTAAACAAAATAAGCCCATGAGATTGAAAAAAGTTATTATTGTTAACCCTACTCCTATTGGTTTGCCATAGGAAACATATTGCCGCAGAATAACTATCAGGCCCACCTAACTGCCAATCCACTCCATGATGGTTCTGGATATAGTTAACAGTTAAGACTAGAAAACTTCAAATTTCATTTTTATATAGGATTTACAAATTTCATTTAAAGCAAAGCATGGTTTATATGAATGGGTTGAACCCTATCCTGAAGCCCTCGATTCCTTATTTATAATAGGATGATAACTCATTTTTGACATTTATTAAGCCTATGTAACCTATTTAATCCAAGATAAGTTTTCTGAGAATTGCCTTGACCAATTTTTGCCAAATAAGTCCCCCCCCCCCCAAAAAAAGTAGCAAAAAACTTTGGAAAAGCATATTTAATATGAGAGTGAGTCATACTAGCTCACATCAAACACCAATACTACTCTCAGTCACTTATTTTCAATTGTCAACTTTGGATTGTTTATTTAGTTTATAAAAGCTGTAATCGAGACTAATAACGATTCATTAAATGATAACAGTTATATAATCTATGGTATTTGTATATAAGATATAGATGTTATTCAAGTATAATGTAGACTAATTTTCACTGCAGACAATACTTAGCCACCAAACAGCAGTCAAATCCAACTCTTTTTTAACATTATGATTTCTATAATTAAAACTTCAAACCTAACAAACAATTCTTAAAATCCACATAAATAGAAATATTCTTACTTGGCAGGTATAATTGATATGTAAGGCATAACAACTTTGTCAACGAATGATCCAAAACCAAGTCTGAAATCAGATGTAATGTTCCTCATTGTTTCTGCCAACAAATCACCAAGAGATGATAGTTTATTTTTATCATCGTCCATGGATTTAGAAAGGTCCATAAGATAGTATAAATCAACAGGGTAGGCCACAGCTTGAGAATAATCTACACTGATCCTATGAGCTTCATCTGCAAATGATTAAAACTAAATAAATAAAAATTATTATAGGCTTCTTTTTTAAAAATATATTATTTATTCTTAAAATGTCTCATTTTTTCAATTATTCAAGGGAATTAATGTAATATTTCCAGGTGTATTTTAGCCTATTTATAATTTGGCAATAATAATACATATATTCAAAACAGAATTGATCTTATTTATTTTCTTACTTAGCTTAGCATTAAGAAAGTGTTGACTTGGGTAATATTTTTGACTATCCAGAGTCCCTAAATCCAAAAATCAGATTATTTGCCAACGAAAAGGCTGGCAATCAATGATTATTATTTTACAGTAAAGAATAAAATTTATTTATAGATTATGTTAAATTAAAAAAATGAAAAAGAAACCAATCAGTTGCATTTCATTTGATAGAAATAAAAACTTAAGATTTAGGTCCCTGAATCCCAATTAAGAGCCTAGTGGAGGCTAGTTTTTAAGAGAGAAATTTCTTAACCCAAACATCAAGGGTTTCGGATATTAAAAACTCTTAATGGCGTGATTTTACTAATTCATACATACTATAATTGATATATATGTCAGCTACATTTACATTACAAGTTATTCAATTTCATACATATTGGTCCATTTTTTTTTATTCAAAATTTAAAAGTGACATGCCAATTTTTACTACAAAAATATAACTGGCAAAGAAAAACTGTGGGCTGTAGAGTAATAACAAAACATGATACATGCACACACGCATACTTTTATCATATTTTTGTCTAATAAGTACAGTAGAATAAAATATTAACCTTACTTTGTAAGAGAGATCTTAAATTTAATAAATTCAAAGACGAAAAAAAGAAAAAAGAACTAAGTATACAAACACACACACACACACACACACACTTATTTATATAAACTAAAACTCACTCATTCGAAGCTTCAGGTTGACTGATTGTGGAGAGATTTGAACTATATCACTGGCTGAACTAGATGATGAACTAGAACTAGAACTGAATGATGAACTAGAACTCGAACTTGAACTTGAAGAAATACTAACACTAGATGAGCTTCCAGTTTCAGAGACAGATTGACTGATTTTAGTTAGCTGTTTTGCTACAAGTATACTGTACTCGTTGTCTGGATTAAAAATATATTTTTGATCACAAGTACTATCCTCAGTTGGTTGAAAACATCTCTTACTGGCATCAAAATTCTATATAAAAAAAAAAGTATGATAAATGATCAAATACCAAATTAATTAGCATTTTTAGAAAAAAACAAAAAACTCAGAGTATTGATCAGTAGTTTTATTTCTAAAAGAGGATTTTTCATAAAATGTTCATAAATAATTTCACAATAGGCCTATGAAGAGACCCCGAAAATATAAATACAATTATTCTATAACCTAACACAAAAATAATGTGGTGTATAAAATAAAAAAAAAAAAATAACTGCTTTTCAACCAAATTTTTGTATTATTATATCTTTGATATAATATACAATTAATAATGAAAATATAGTCCATTGTTATCTACCATCATCTACTAACCAATTACTCGATATCACAATGATAACATTCCTTGGGATGGCCGAAAAAGAACTCAAGGACCCCAACTTTAACTTCAAAATCTATCAAATTTTTTCCCTTAAGGAAAATGGGCTATGGACTGCAACAAGAAGTAATCCTATGTAAACTGTGGGATAAATCTTTCCAGTTGTTTGCGATAGAGTTCATAATTCATCAGTTGAGATGAATAATAACTTCAACATTTCAATATTAGCAAAGCATGGACTTTTCTAACTTCCCTCATGCAGCAACCAGAAAAGCAGTTTGACCACGATCTATATCACTTATCATCACAAGTGACAATCATCCTCTAAAATCTCATATCAGAACGATTTTTCAATAAATTTTCACCAGTTTTAACCTCTTAGCTGATTGCTGAGGAGTAAGTTTGTGAAGGATCAGTCTACTGCTCTTTTTCACTTTCCCCATGGAGAGTAGATGCCCACTAACAGTTTCTTATTACAAGCCACTTATCCTGGAAAGTTCGCTAGTACTTGTGGGCGGATTTAACTTAACAGCTGCCAGTAGAACCTCATCAATATTCATTAATGGCCACGTGGAGCCTTTCCTACTCACCAACGTTGTATTTCAACAACTAAATTTCTCAAACCAATACTTTTCATAAAAGCGTGCGCTGATCAAGGACACCTTTCCCTTAATAATTTATAATTTGACGAGTTGCTTTAACAGCTATGAAATTTTTTCCCCCGGAAAAGCCTTAAAATTATGAGAATTTTGTAGGCCACTGTCTTGTTTCTTCTTTGAGGCTATTTTTGAAGAAATTGATTGGCATTAAAAAACTTAAAAAAATCCTCTAAAGGGATTATTAAGTATTAGTATTTTAAGAATTAAATAGGATTAAAACAGTTACAGTCATCAGAAATCTTAATGCGATGGTCATTTAAATTTTTTTTTTNTGTGGTCTTTAATCCCACGTAAATTTTAATAATTTTTAGTGCAAGGGAACAGAATAAAAAATCTAACTGTCCCAGCCAGGACTCGAACCTGGATCTCCTTCTTTCCGGGCCGGTTCGTCATATGCCTCGGAGGTTAGACTCTCGACATTAGTGCGGGGAATTTAATAACTTATCAGGCTTGTCCTGGTGCGTAAATGGTAACATACCGGCCAGGAAAGCAGGAGATCCAGGTTCGAGTCCTAGCTGGGACAGTTAGATTTTTTATTCTGTTCCCTTGCACTAAAAATTATCTAATTTATATAACCTAAATTAAGTATTAAATATAAGGCATTAAACTTTTTTTTTTAAACGATAATAATTCTTTTAATATTTTATATTTTATTAACATACAAAACGACACACACACACACACATGTGTGTGTAATTTTTGTATATTTAAATATACACATTTTGTATTTACATGTGCAAAAATTCCTGATTGTATCAAACAATTTTTAAATTTTCTCTTTAGTTTGTATATATTTAACAGTGTCAGTAAAATAAGATAAAGCCAGTCAGCATTAAACTGAGAGTCTAACTTTGTAGAATATGTAAAAAGAACAAAAAATTAAAAAAAAAAAAAAATATTTGGCTTTTGCTGCTTAATAACTCTTGGGAGAAGCCGACACAATGAAGTTAAACGAGTACTTCCTATATTTAAGATATGCTGGGTATTTGAATTAACTATTTTTCAAATGTGTAAATAAATAATAAATGGCTAAAAGATTAGCCCCGCTATATACTTAAGACTCAAAGGGGAAGCATTTAGCAGAATGTAGTTGAGGCACATAGGCAATATGCATGACAATCACCCTGTTCTGTACATAGACTTTCTCCAGTTCATTTGGGAATGGTAGCTATTTCGGGCTGGGTGCTTCCAGGTGCACTCACCCTGTGAATATTTTTTTATATTTTTTATATACTTCCCTTTATAAGGGAATTTCAGATGAATCTTAAAACATGTAGCTATGTTACAAAATTTTGCTATTCAATATTGATAGTTCTTTAAGTCTAAATGGAAGCTGGTATGTTTGTTTCGTATTTTTATGTCTGATACTTATAACATCATTTTTATAATATCCAAGTACACTAGCAATGAGCTCAACCTAAACTTTGGAGAGTACTCACACCAAAATTTCACCATTGCAAGTAAGAAGCCCAAAAGAACCAGCCTATCCATAAGTCTGCAATCATCCTGCTCTCTCTGCAGGGATGCTGTTAAAGAGTGAGAAAATTATGGATCAAAAATATATTGACGTCAAACAAGGTCTCTCATTTTCAACTACCCTATCTAATCTAATCTCACCATATTATGTATTTTTGGCCTTTTCTCATATAAACCTAAATTTTCCCCAATCTAATATAAAACAAAAGAACTCACAACCTTAAGCCCAATCAATTTTGTTGAGACAGCTGAAAGTCACCCAACTTTAATTTTAACCCAGAGGACAAGAAATATGTTGGAGCCAATTAATATCCATTTGAAGCTACAACCAACTAGGAATTGAGCTTAACTTCTAAAATATATTAAAAGAACTTACTGAAAAAGTTATAACTTGAATTTAGGGAATTGGGAAATGACCAATTCAGGAGGAATAATTTTAATCAGAGAAGTTTAAATCACAATAAGAATTTTGCAGCAATTCTAATATAAATTCACATGAATTATTCTTATCTCACCAATTCCTAATCCATAAACCTGATTATCATTAGGGAATGATATGAATGATACCAAAACAATGGCAACTGTGATTTTAAGAATTGTTAAGACATTAAAACAGTGTTCTCTCTTTGTGTAACTTCTTTTCAGCCTTTTGTAGTTGAAATTTATCTATAAATAGTATAATATTTTTACTGATTTATAATCGTGTAGGTATACAATGTATAGTTTCTAAAGAATGACTATTTTAGTAGGAAATTAGTTGTAACAAACTCCGGACTAGGTTCTGGGAAATACAAAGAATATAAATGAATGAATGGATGAATATCTAGAAAATATAAGACATTAATACATTATATTTTATGGGTTTACTTGATCTTTTGCATACCGGAGCCATTATGTGGTTGTTATTACTGAATGAGTGAAAAAATAACTAACAAAAGTTGGAGTCTATAAATGATTTTATAAAATTTTTTTTTCAAAACCCTAACTGTCCTGTGTGTGAGCAAGTATGTATATGTATGTGTGTGTATATNCAAGATATATATATATATATACAAACACACATACATATCCAAAAAGACATCGTACAACTACAAGGGCATGTTTCATTTTAAGAAATGAGGTATAAAAAGAAGTCTTACCGGTGCAGCACACCAGGCACAGGAAGGTGTTCGTATGCATTCATGACAGTTTTGCTTATGAACACATGGGTTTTGAATTATGCTTTCCTGAGAAGTCACTACTCCCACAATAAGGCACAACAAATAAACTTCTGCTTTCATTTTGCCTATGAATAAAATATTTATAAAATTATGGATATGAAGGAATAAATTTAATGTTATATAAAATCATTAAATTCTTAGACAACATATTTTAAACACCATTTTACACAAAATACAACTACAATTTTAGAAATTTACTATTTAAAAATAAAATTCTTGAACACATGGTTAGATTAGTAAAGATGTTGTGAGCTCATTCATTAAAAAATAACTTAATTTAACAATAATAGTAATAATTTTTTTCTCATTTTCATAGAGGAAGGATTACATGTACCCACTATTTTAAACACCCATCTCACTGAGCAAGCTTTTATTTTTTGATAAAAGTTAACCAATGGCAAGACTAAAACCAGCAGCACTAGGCTCGTGAGACTCAAATAGATGGATCCCTTAAGCCAAACTAATGCCCCAATGGAATTCTTAATAGGAAATTAATACCATAAACAGGAAAGGTGAGGAGGTTTTAAGATTTGCTAGCGAGTAAATCTTTGTGTGTACATATGTATATGATGATGAATAAAATTTCATCTATAAACTGACAAATGATGATATTAATAAGATCTACAAACATTGTAAAAATTCATTAACAATATTTTAACAATTTTTAGTGCAAGGTAACAGAATAAAAATCTAACTGTCCCAGCCAGGACTCAAACCTGGATCTCCTGCTTTCCGGGCCAGTACGTTACCATTTATGCAACCAGGACAAGCCAGATAAGTTATTAAATTCCTCGCACTAGGTCAAGAGTCTAACCTCCGAGGCAGACGAATATATCGTCTTATGCTCGAAGGAGCTGACATTGTCAAGCTGTTAAAATGACTCACGTTATTTACTTTTAAATTTTAATTTTTTATAAATATTATTTTTCTTGTGGTATTTAATCCCACGTAAATTTTAATAATTTTTAGTGCAAGGGAACAGAATAAAAAATCTAACTGTCCCAGCCAGGACTCGAACCTGGATCCCCTGCTATCCGGGC
>KZ807260.1:421733-437408 GCA_000696205.2 Oncopeltus fasciatus | reverse complement strand
TTTAAAAAAAAAAAAAAAATTTCTAAGTGCTCTTGTCCTAATAATGAATTTTTTTTTTTTGTATCAAAAATATAACTATAATAAAATGAATTAAAAAATTTGAAAAATATTTATCTTGCATAACGATAAATTCTACAAAGATGATAGACAATAGTATTTGAGGCAATAATGACCCTCAGTGGTTGCCATGCCTTTAAATAAGGAAAAAAAAAAAAAACTCCTTAGGCATTCAACATTTCTGAAGAGTATTTACCTCTTTGCGCGCGCGCGCGCACGCACGCACGCACACACACACACACACACACATATAGGAAGAATATATATAAAATGAAACACTCACTCTGAAATACAGTAATCAAGAACAGGTGGGATAGAGAGTATGTGCAGTGCACACACAAAAATAACGCCTTAAAATGAATAATGAAACTCTTAGTAAAGTTCCATTATTTATTTTAGAAAAACCCATAGAGACCCATAAAAAAAAATAAAAAAAAATAAGAATCCTTCTAACCCTAAGATTATTTTAGTTGGGGTTCGGTCAAGGTAGATTTTAAAAAAGTACAAATTAAAAAAAAAGTGTATTTAAAAAAAAATTATCTGCCGACATTTTGGCTTACATTGTAAGCCAACTTCAGGGCTATCATGAAGACGAGAGGAGATGTCCTGTTCAGACCTGGGCAGTCATGGAAATGTGAACTTAGGGACAGGAAGACCCCTCTCGTCTTAATGATAGCCCTGAAGATGGCTTACAATGTAAGCCGAAACATCGGCGGATAATTTTTTTTTAAATTTATATTTTTTTTTGGATCTACCTTGACCGAACCCCACCAAAAATCATCTAATAATAATATCTACGGTAAAAAAAACTCTCAATTTGGTCATAATTCGACTTTTATTTACAATAAATCAAATAAAAACAACAGAATATAAAAATAAAAATATAATAATAGGTGAATTATGACGGTTCCTTGTTTTAATATCAAANTATATATATATACATACAAGAGTGCTAATAATCTTTGGTATAATTCCTCATATAAAAAATAAGGGATTTAGAAACAGCAAAGAAAAAAAATTTACCCATTAAATAATTTGTAACATTATCCTCTTCCTCCTTTCATTTAAATAGTACTTTTGTAATTTTACTACCCACAGAGCAAATAGGCCATTGAGATCCTTCAAGTTGCATTGTCATTTCAGTTACATATGACTGGTTATGACAGTAAATTTCATACCTTCTAGATATGGCCTAACCTTTTCAATTGGCCATGACAGGAAATTCTAGTTCTATTGTAAATTTTTATTCTGCTGCAGTTAGTCCTCTGTTTTATTTGGTAGAAGAAAAAAAAAAAAAAAAAAAAAAAAAACAATAAATGTACAGAAGCTACAATGTCTTAAATACCAATAAAAAATCCTTTCTCTTGTCTGTTAATCCAGTTCCATTTATTATTCTTTTTAGTCAGTTCTGTTAAAGGGGGAACAAAATTTGAAAAGTTCAGTAGAAATCTTCGTACCAATATTTCAATCCTAAAAATCATATAATTTTTTCCACTATTGAAGGTTTTGAATAATAAATATAATATAAGGATTTCTTTAAATAGCTGTGGTCTCTAGATTTTCTGCTTAGACACTCTTTTAAGGTGTCAAACCATTTTAGCCATTTAGCATATTGGTGTAAGGTCTTTATGGTAAACTGCAAACTTCACTTATGTTTGTTGTCTATTTGAGTTTCTATGATTGTTCCAGATATTTGCCTGGGTTTAGTTCTGTGGCTACAGTATAAAGCTAATTAAAATATTCCTCAACATACGTAAAGTGAAGCATTTTCTTAAGCTATAGCCCCTCACCAAATGGCTTTTGCTTTAGTAGCAAGTTTTCAGAGTTGGGCATAGTTCATTTCATATACTGGATCAAGCATTTATGTAAGTTTAGTCTATCCTGGCAGTTCTGACATCTGATATTATCATTTTTAGTTCTATACCCCAGAAAAATAGTAAGTAGGAATACAATGGAAATAATTTTTCATGATTCCCTCAGACATATTGATCGATTAATTTGATCCCCGGGTTCAACAATGAATTTCTCTACAGAACCAGCATATCTTCATAATCCTGAGATTCAAATTAAGCTTACAGCTCTTGTACAAACTCTTCCCAGGTTCAGAATTCTGAACGTGCACAAACTGTAATTAGTGCAGGACTGTAATTAATTGCCTTCTGAAATGCATTCATACTTATTCTATGACCATAACCAGAAAATATTTACACCCAAATTTTTGACAGGAACTTTTTTCCAATAATTTTTTTGAACGTCTAAACTGTGTAGGCACTTACTTGATCAATCTTATGTTGTTTCTAGTTTTTTTTTCTACCATTTTCTTATTTTTGTTAACCTTGTACAGATCAGTACAATCAACTAATGTTGACGATCTTTTTTCTAGTTCCTCTAATATCTTTGTAATATCGACATGGTCATTACAGTTATGAAAAAGTTTACATCACAATAATAGTTGTAAAATTCAATTTTCAAATGTTTATGTTCCAGGCTGAAAATGTTAGTTAAAGAATTAAATTTATGAATCTAACTAAAGTGGGTGAGGGCTTGACCCACTCTTCCTTGCTGGCCAGTCTACAGTAAATTTTAGTTGTCATACAGGTAATATTCATTGTTCTCTCCCGCTTGTAAATTATATTATATCAGGGCCATCATTTCTATCCATCTGAATGACCTATAGGATATCTGCTTAGTTCATGCAGATTCTGCATGATGAACTTTCTTTAATTTGATTTTTACCTGGGTGTACCTTGGTTACTTCTAGATATTGTTTGCATTATCCTTATTTTATACTTTTTACTCTTCCTCTTTAGCTACATTGTTCCTACTTATTTCATTTATTATTGCCACTTAAGCTATTTTTATTATTTTCTTTTATTTTTGTCTAGATTTGTCATGATTAATAATGGATTTTAAAATGTATTAATGTGCCATTTAAAATAAAATGTTGCACTAAATTAAACGAGGGGAAATGTTGCCATATAACGTTTATAGTAAGAAAAAAGCAACCTGGTAGAATTTACTTTAATGATATCCTGATCCAAACTGCTGATTGCATTAGATACTGGGGTTTCACCTTGACTTCCGACTATCATGGAAAAATCAAAATACAAGAAAACAGGAGATATGAACAACTTTCAGAATTACTAAGCCCCAGATAACATAAGTTTATTTGTGACTAACAAACTTACAATGTAATAGTAACTACTCAAGCCTATTTGGACAGACAAAGTTGAACAGTAGGGAGTATTCAAAATCCAAGGAACCTAGCCCTTCTAATCCAAAATCCTAATAAACATAGTTGATGCATTATGTATTATATCACAAACTCCACTATCCAAAATGATCCTGTTTTACTAAATTTCACTCAAGCCTTCCCTTGCATCCCAGTCCCTCAGTCCAAAACCTATCCAACATTACCTATCTTGACAACAAATCAAGTCATTTGAATAGGATATGGCCGTGTGATGTCCTTATAGCCAGCTCTTCTTAAAAGTTAGTGTTAAATAGTTTGTAAATATTGTACATATTTCATTAAAATTCAGTAGGAGAGCTGACACTGGCCAGTTTCCCCATCATGCGAAGGACATGCCATATTTTAATGTTTTTCTTTATTTATTTTGATTATTATTTTTTAATTATTACTATTGACTTTTATTGTGATTTTAAAATAATTGTTTATTTATGTATTATTATTATTTTCCTTATTTTCTAAATATAAGTTCAGTATACTTTTTTTTTTGCTATAGTAACCATTATTGTACATATTATATATTTTGAGAGTGCATTGCAAGATCCACACTGTGCCTCAATCCTTCTTTTCCACAAAATGTATTCTATTGCTTTTTATTTAAGTATTGGATATCAAGATTTGTTGTAATGTCTACATTGTGGACATTAGATCAATTTTACACACAAACAAAAATAAGCACACACGGGCACGCACGCAGAAGTTACAATATTAATTAATTAATAAATTATGGTTTCTAGTAGATCAAATTAGAAAAAAATAGTGGGTTTTATGATTAAAATTATTCATTCAATTAATGAATGAAAACAAATTTTTTTGAAAAAGGGGAGGTTACAAGTTATATTTTTCAGAGACATCAGAACTGTCAATTGCAGAAGAAATTAATATATAATTAATTTTTCATAGTCTGAAATTGCCTTTAATAAATAATGAAATCTACTATACTGTCTAAAAAATAAGTACTCTACATAACAGAAACAAAAACCTTTTCCATAATTTAATAAGTAATTTCGAATCATACTTTTTAAAACAAAGCTTTATTCTGCACTTTCATTGACTGCGATTTTCTGTAATCATATAGAGATCTTAAAAAGTCTCAAATTTTGAGTTTAAAAACTGTTAAATTAACCCAGAAACCAAGCTGGACATGGGAGGAAAAGGAATAAAATCCAATTAAGAAAAAATAAACAAACAGAAGTCAAGAAGTGGTCAAATTATACTAACAATTATCACAATTATTCATAATTAATAATTATTTGAATGAAAGTGATTTATTTAGAACAATAAACGAACATATAAGCTTGATCAATGATTAATAAAATAATNGATTGTTTCATTGAATGTCAAAGTGAAAAATTATTTCATTGAGCCGAAAAGCTTAATTGAATTTTGTATTTTATGCATGAATTCTGTCCATTCTGAAAATCAATATCATTTAGTATGATACTCTCAATATATCTGTGTATAGATATATATAAATATTTATTTTTATTTCATTTACTTTATTAGGTGGAACTAAAATAAAACTACTTTGGGAAATAGTAACCTAAAACCATTGGATGAATAGCGAAAACAAACGAACATCAAGCATATTAAATAATTACTAATAAGGGCAGCATGACTGAACTTTCATTTGTTTGTAATTATTTACTGATCGCTTAGAAAGCATGTTGTGAAGCAGATAAAAAAAATTGAATAAAAATAATTCAATTGACAATCAATACGAAGTACTAAACTTTAATACTGATACATTAAAGTAAAGGCTTTAGAGTCAGCAAAAAAAAAAAATTGAATAAAATTAAGAATATAGACTGGAAAAAAAAACCATAATTAATTATGCTGGTGTGAATTCTAGAAACTAAACCTGTATGTACTCACAAAAAATACAGGAGAAGATTGACTCATTAAGGAAATTATCTTACTGTCAGATACTCACCAACCCTCACAAATATACTCATTTAAAAAGCAATAAATATGTGTTAAAAAATAACAGGAAATTGGCTGAATGTATTTATAGATGGAGATAAGTAGGAAGGAACTCAAGATGACTCACATCTGGAATTAATCAAATGTCTATGTGCCTAAAGTATGACTAGGTAAAGAAAGGCATTCA
This sequence comes from Oncopeltus fasciatus, assembly GCA_000696205.2. NCBI lineage: Eukaryota > Metazoa > Arthropoda > Insecta > Hemiptera > Lygaeidae > Oncopeltus > Oncopeltus fasciatus. The sequence continues at coordinate 431,991 of KZ807260.1, read as the reverse complement.
AGCAATCTAAACTTGGAAAACATTAGAAATCAAGGAAGAAAAAAGAAAAAAAAAGTGAGATATTAAGACAAACAAATCTACAAACCAGTCCTCCCACACACTAAAAAAGCTTTTCATTCATACTCACATGTGGAAATTAATTATGCTATATAAGTTCATAGACTAAATATTAAACATTAAAATAATTACTTAAAGCTCAAGGCAATGGAAAACCAATAATACAGTAATAACTTGTTCTTAAAAACCTGTAACATGACAAAACAATAAATAAAAGAACACTGGAGAGTACAGAACTCCCATTTTCAAAACATAAATAAAATTGAACTAATACATAGGCTACAAATGTTAGATAAAAATTAATGCACCATAAAAAACAACAACAAATCTTCCATAAATAGAAGATTGGCAACTATTGCACTTGAGTAAATGAATATTAACAGGGTATATAATTTAAATCAAAGTATAAACTAAAATAAACAAACAGATGTGCAGTCACAAAAGATACAAGTTGTTATAATATTTTTTAAATATTACTCACGAAACAAAGAACTGAGTAGAATTTGAAGTAAATTCCTCAAAACAAGAAACACAAGTTCCCCCCCTTAACAACTACCATAACTTCAATCCTTATGAGTTTCACAGTGGACTACTACAAAACTCCCAATAAGGTAACTTAAGTAAATGGAACTCCCCACCCCTATTAAAATGACATCATGTAATGAAGTTTCAGAAATTTAATGCTATCTCTTATAGCTCTTTGGTTGATGTCACCATCATGGCACAAAGCACTCCAGAAACAGGGAAAACTTGTAATAGTTGTTTAATAATTATTATTTAGAGTTGATCAATGAATTAGTGAACAACTCTAATTATACACGAAAATGAGTTTAGAAGATGAAGCACAGAGTACATAAATTAAAATTACATTATTATATTATCACAGCACTCTGTAAACTATTCCAAAAATCTAACAAAATAGAACATTTTCCGGGTATCTTATACCTTAATATTAGTATTAGAGTAATGAAAAACATAATCATCGTGAGAGAATGTAAAAACGGCAGGTTTAAGAATGAGAGATTCCATTAAGGATTCCGTTAACAAACCATCTATCGTGACGTCTACATGGCGTGCCCCATTATATGAGTAATTTTTTTTTTTCTTTTTCTTTTTTAGCGATTTGCTAAGCACACCCTCAAAATTTTCAAAAGGTGTTTCTCCTTAGATTTTATTAAAGAGAGTAGCTGTGTTAGGACAACTAAATAGTCTCTTCTAGACAAGTATATGTCACAGAGTAGCGGATTGACTGCTTCCTCAATTAGACTTAAATGGTATGTATTGTGGTTCCATCTTGGCTGCCAATTATTCCAAATGATCTCTATAAGTCTGAACGTATCATCTTTTAGATGACAGAAGTGGCCAATATTATAGGTCTCTAAAGCAGTATCTTTAGACAGACTATCAGCCTTTTTATTACCAGTAAAACAGGCATGGCCTGGAATCCAAAGGAACCTGATTTCCGTCTCGTTAAGATGTAGTGTTGTGAAAATGGATAGACTTTCTTTAATCATTGGGTTTTTGGAATACTTGTCCTTAAGAGAAATTAAAGATTTGTGGGAATCAGATCAGATGAGAAATTTCTTATTTTGGTTATATTTGGAAATAATTAGCTCTTTTAATGCCAAATAACCCCACACTGGAATGGTGGGAATATTACATCAACTCTTTTTCTTTTATAAATAACTCCACACCCAGCTCCTCATTCAGTTTTAGAACCAGCTGTATAAAATATTTCATGTTCATTGTACTTTTCCATTTCTTCCAACTTAAGTTTCATGTATGTTCCTTTGTACCTCTTCTCGTTACTATGTTTAGCAATGGTGAGATCTGCTCTCACATCTTTCAATTGAAAAGGATTTACTTCAGGTTTTTTCTTTTTTTCTGAGGATGGCTTTATTACTTCGCTTAATAAAGCGAAGAATTCATTCACTCTTATCTTGCGTGGCCTAGTTAAAGTAGGAAGAGACCTGTAGTTTTGCTTAATTGATTTATCCTTTAATTAAAGGATATTTTTAATTTGTAAAAAAAAAATGATCACGTTTGGTTAATATTGATGAGATTTATGCGAGTGCTATTTGTTTGTGTCTTTCTTGTAGAAGTAAATCTCTTGACTCAACATAAATCACTTTAAGTTACTTTTCCAGAACGCACTGAGGGATATGTGAAAACCAATACTGCAGAGTCTCTCAACTTTCTGAGTTAGGGTTTCCTAGTTGAGCTATAAACAATGAACCCATAATCTATTTTGAGTGGAGGAGAATTTCTGATGTAGATTTTCCACTTGAAATTCGTAGGAATTTTCAATAACCTTTTTCTATTACCACAATGTTTACCATGTAAGAAAGAAAAAGAAACTTTATTATATCCCCTGAATAACAAAAGGTCACATCAGACAGTATAGCTGATTCTGACCTAATTTCAATAATAAAAATAAAAGGTATAAATAAACAATAAACTAATAAAATAAAATATATTACAACATATTGTACGAATAAGAAAATAAGAGAAAGAATAATTAAAAATAAAAGACGAATATATACATGGCGTAATAAAAATAGGTGTACAAGAATAAAATGATTAAATGCAAGGGAATAGAATAAAAAAATCCAATTTTTTTTTTTTTTTTTCGCGTGTTAGCCTTCCATTCAACCACTTAGGGTCATGGAGGAAGGGGCTATCTACAGGTTGCCACCCTATTTTAAACACCCATGGCTCAGGACAAGCTTCTATATTATAAATAAAAGATTGACCTGGGCGGGATTTGAACCCGCGGCGTCAGGATTGCGAGACCCGTACGGATCCCCTGAGCTAGCCTGGCGCCCCTGGCTCGAACCTTGATTTCCTGCTATTCGAGCAAACGCGTTATCCGGAATATAACAATAAAAAATATTTATAATAATTAAATGAGTGCACGCAAGAAGGAAAAACTCAAAACTAATACAATAACCATTAATGATGATAGGAATAAAAATAAACTAGATACAGTGTAGTAGTTCTTGATACTAATTGTGTAGAGAGAACGTGCTAAAATAGCTTGGATTTGAAGGATGTGAGCGAGGAGTGACGAATATTCAGAGGATCGTTCCAGAGACTAGGGATCTTATGAGGAAGGAGCGACGAAATGCTGTGGATTTGTAAGGGGGGTGGTAACGATCGGAATCTCCAGAGCGGGTGGGATGGGAAAATACGGAAGATTTTAAAGTTAAAAGATCATACTGGTGAGGAAAAAATAACTTGATAGAGGATAGAACCAAGGAAATATTGCCTACGGAAAGAAGGGTATGACCATTCCGACTAGGATTGCAGCTCTCTAACGTGGGCGTTCCTCCGAGAATCAAATAGAATCCTGATGAAACACTTTAACAGAAACTGAAACCTATCCTCTAGTTCTCCGTTGAGGTCCTTCTAAACAGCACAACCATAGTCAAAATGTGGAAATATTAGTGAGGACACAAAAAAGACTACGAATTTTACGAGGCAGGAGATGACTAGAGGGTGGATTTGATGGAGTATGGAGAAGCTGCGATGGGAAATCAGTGAAATATGAGCTTTCCAAGAAAGGGTTTGGCCTAGAATAATGTCGAGAATTTTTACTGAGGAATGAAAGAAAATTGGGTGCTGAATAATAGTATTGAAAGGAATGGGAGGAAGCGTTCTGAGCAAGGATGATATGGTTTTAATTATTGTTCGTTCATCACAATGAAGGATTTCTAGTTATTTACATATTGTATTCTTTAAATTTATTGTAATTAAAAGGCGAATTATGACCAAATGGAGAGTTTTTTGACCGTAGATATTATTATTATACTTCTTTTTTGTTGGGGTTCGGTCAAGGTAGATCCAAAAAAGATTAATAAAATGTGTATATATTTTTAAATTTGTATTTTTTTTATCTATCTAAACCGAACCCCAACAAAAAAACATATAATAATAATATCTACGGTAAAAAAAACTCTCAATTTGGTCATAATTCGACTTTTATTTACAATAAATCAAATAAAAACAACAGAATATAAAAATAAAAATATAATAATAGGTGAATTATGACGGTTCCTTGTTTTAATATCAAATATAAGTCACTATGACTTTGCCAAAGTGACTTATATTTGATATGGTTTAACAACTACCCCCTTTCAAAATAAGCTTAAAATTTATAGGTAGTTATCTAGGTGGATTGGGAAATTCTATTTCGTCAATGATTGCTTGGTACAACGAGCTAAATAATTCGCATTCTTTTTTGGTATAACAAGCTATGAAACCTTTTCTAGTAAGGGGCTCTTATCTTGAGAAGTTGTCAGGTTATGTTTAATTGATTTATTTTTGCATATCATTTTTTTTTTCATTAAAAAAAAATCGTTTTAACATTTGTATTTATTTTATAAACGTTTTATATTACTCAATTGACTGTGTTACTTACTTGTTTCGTTCTAACATAAATTTACCATAGATAATTTTTGATTTCTTAATCTTGAGATGAATGATGGCCAAAACAGCTATTTTGATAATTACCCATCCCAGTAAATTTAGTAAAGTGATCCCAAGATTAATAGGTGAAGTTAAGAACACATTGTATATACACTATCGCCCTTTTAACAAATATGTCCTAAATAATAAAATCAGCCTTCCTAGTTCACTTAGTACATCTGTTATTAGTTTGTACAAAAGAGCTTTGGATATTCGTCAAATAGATGTTAGAGTCTTATTAAGTCCTCTTCGAAATCCCAATTTAAAATATATTCATACAAATAAACCTATTGAAGTTGTTTTTTATGATGATTCTTTTAATACTGAAGAATTAAATGTTTTAATGTCTTCCTATATTGTAAATAAAACTAGTGATTGCCATGCTGTGTTATTGGATGACTTAAGCAGTCAAGTAGAAGATGTTAATTCGGCTCATTTAGAAGTATGTAACTATGTTGTTTTGGGTGGGACATTTGACAGACTTCATGTGGGTCACAAAATTCTTTTAAGTGAAGCAATTTTGAGGTGCAGTAAAAAATTGACCATTGGTGTTACTGATCTAAATATGTTAAAATGTAATTTTTTTTCTTTGGTCTTTTTATTCTTATCCTATTTAATGTGGAATTTATTTACTTATTTTAGTTTTTTGTATTTTAATTAGCTAAAAAATTATGGGAGTTGATAGAACCTTGCAAAGTGCGGATTAATAAAGTTCAAGAGTTTCTTGAAGATATAGAGCCAAATTTAGTATATGATATTGTACCTATTAGTGACATGTTTGGTCCTACTAAAGATGATACCATGCTTGAGGTTAGTTTTTAAGGAGATTCAATCATCCAGTTGTTATTTATTTAGAAGAGATATATTTTCAGTTTATTGATTTGCAGCTTATAATTGTCAGTGGTGAAACTGTTGGAGGGGGCAAAAAGGTTAATGAAGTTAGATTTCAAAATGGGCTTAAACCTTTAAAAGTTCATGCTGTGGACCTCTTACCTGATAAAAAACAAGATGAGGAAGAAGAAGACAAAGTTAGCTCCAGCAATGATCGTCTTAGACTTTTAGGAAATTTAGTCTCGTCTGTACAGGTGATAAATAGTGTCATTTAAATTCATATTTTGTGTCCTTATAAATTGTTTAAAATTTTTCATTTGCTTACAGCCTAAACCTATTCCATCTTTACCTTATTTAATTGGACTAACTGGAGGAATTACTAGTGGAAAGTCATCGATATGTTTAAGATTACAAAAACTTGGAGCTGCCATTATTGACTGTGATAAAGTTGCTCACACCTTGTACAAAAAAGGCTCTCCATTTTATTCAAAAATTCTTGAGATTTTTGGTCAAAATTTAAGAAATGAAAATGATGAAATTAACAGAAGAAAACTAGGGGATATAGTATTTAATGATAAGGTATATTCTATTACGATTTAGCCCATTAAATTATTTGAATATAATGCAGGCTTGAGAAAAATTTTCCTAGTTCAACAACTAGGATTATGATTGATAACCTATCAGTCATTTATCTTGAATCCATTTTTGAAAAATTAATATTCTGTATGCTTCCTATTGATTCTAATAAGTAAACAATTTTATTTTGTGATTTTTTTTTCTGTAGCTTTTATCAAATTTTGAAAATGTTCACATGCCAGATTTTATCAGTTTTCCGGTATGGAAATCAAGCTATTCGCGTTAGTACCATGAAAGGATTTTTGAAAATGTTGACAGATCTTTGCTTAAATCTTTATTTTTAGACCTCACACATATACATACATTTGCCTATACACTCTCTAGAATCACCAGTTTTTAAAATATTGAAAACTAATTTAAACGTATTTAATCTTCTTACTGAAAATCGTTGATTGGATTGGGTTCCTTAATGGCTGTAATCAGTTGTGTGTGTGAGGGGGGGGGGGGTAAATATAAACCAAAACTCAAAGACTCCATTGTTAGTGTTTTAAAAAAAATGTATTTAAATATAGGTATAAATTACAGTTTAAAAACTTTACCTTTATTCAAGCAACTCGGTACGTTTCGATCAACNTAATGTAAATTTTATTTTTCAGTTTAATTTTATAGTTCATTTAACTATTTTAATAAGGATTACTATTGACTTGTTTCTTACTATACAAAAAGTATGATCTATATATTTAAAAATTATTTATACATTAATCCTCACTTTTTCAAAAATTGTTTAGTTAAATAATATTCTTGCGAAATAGACTACAAACTTGCCCCACTGGTAATAAAAAAAATTGTCAATAGAAATCTTCAAAGAATTTAAAGAAACCATTTTTGGTACATAACCTAATAAGAGCTACAAAAATATTCCTATTTTTTTGTTCTATTCCTCTTCTGATGTAATATTATGTTAAGTAAGCCATAAAAAGTAAATTGTGAAATATATATGATATATTCAAATGAATATATATTATGTGTATTGATATTATGTAAGTGGGTTCTACTCTATTGATAAAATAGTAATACATTACTGATAATGATTTGAACTACATAAATTACATGTATTACATGATATATACAAATTCTGATGTATATATTTATATTTCTGGGTTTGTCTGTTTTTGGCAACACTCTACTGGCTACATTTTTCAGTTTTTTTTTGTTTTTTTAAAACTTTGTATGTTGCTTTTATATCTAAAAAGAAAGGCTGAATTAGTTATTAAGCAAAATTGGGCCTATAAGAGTGGAAGATTACCTTAAATGCCAAGTGACTAAAATCAGATTTTTCATTATTGCGGGTGTAAGTTTAGTCTAATTTAGTTTAGAGCAATGAAATGCTACACAGATATGTATATTGTTTGAATAATATTTTATGTGTTACTCAGCCGAATTGAAGGATTAAGAAAAAAGTTTACCTGTTTTCTAAATTTTAATTTAACTGTTTAGAACCAACTATTAGTTTTTCTCAAAATGTGTGTGGTTTTTAAATGTAAAAAGAAAGGCCGAGTTTTTTTTATTAGAGTCAACTTAGTGAGCTAAACTTTTCTGCTTATTATCCTTTTTAGTTAGTAAGATCAAATAATCCATTAACTCTTTAGCCATGCCCATAATTCCTTCTCTTATAAAAAATTTGAATTTGTGAGAATATAGTAGTTGCAAAATGTGAAATCTTATGTACTTCCTATTTAACAACATTTATGACCTAAGTTGGTACCATAATCTGATTTTGATAAATAAAGCTAAAAATATGATCTGTTCTATATATTAGTTTTTTTTTTCAGTTAAAAACATTTTATAAAAATAATGTGACTGTAAATAAATGTTATTATATAAATAAATGTCAGTCTGAAGTGAAATTTTCACTTGAATAGGCCCTCCTATGTTAAGAAATAACGCAACTATTCAAAGGTTTTGATAATTAAAAAAAAATGTCATATTGGTTTTCACAAATAAGGAAATCTCTAAATAAAAAAAAATCATTTTGAAATATTAAAACAAATTTTTATGTAAATTTAAGGGAAAGCAAAATTAAATTAATTCAAATTAGAATTTAATTAATTAATTTTAATCCTCAAACAATTAATTATTACTCAGTAATTATGCAGATTATTTTATAGTGAAATTTAATAAATTTATTAATTTGAATCATACAGGGAGCCATAAAAAATCTCTCTACTTCAGCCGGGCATTGAACCTGGGACATCTACTTTCTGACTCCCTATGCGATTCAAATAATTATGAAATGTGGGATTTATTTACTACAATTATAATCATGATTTGAATGTCAGGTAGTGGCCCTTTGCCAAACGAGAGTCTAATAAATAGCTAGCAATTTTAGCTTCTCCGAGTACTTGTCAAGTATTTGTCTTACTTACATAGTAGCAAGTATTTTTCATACCAGAAATTATTCTCATCTTACTCAGTGGTGTAGTGGTAGCACACCCACCCAGAAAATGGGAGATCCGGGTTTGATTACCGGTTGAGGTAGAGTGGGTTTTTTCTGACTCACTATAGATTCAAATTAATAATGAAATAAGGGATTACTTTACCAAAATTATCATCATGATTTTAATAAATTTAGTTCTAATTAATTAGCATTCCAAATTATTGATACTCCACTAATTTTATTAGAATATAAATTGATCTGTTACAATTTAGATATATACCAATTTAAAATAAAATAAAGTAATTAATAACATTTAAATCAATTGTGAACTTGAAATTTATTTAAGCTTTAATACCTATTTTTTATTGTGAGCAAATGAACACGTTTAAGAAACAAAAAACGTGTTCATTTGCTCACAATAAAAAATAGGTATTAAAGCTTAAATAAAAAGGTTATATACCTTTCATAGATTTTTAATGAGGTAGAGGCCTTTGCTTTTATTTTAGTAAATTCTTATTTGTGAAAAGATAAGATTACTGTTGCTCAAGTTCTAAAGTGTTATAGTGGTTATTAAAGCTTTTTATTAATTTTTAGGGTGCTATATAAATTTATGTCAAATTATAATACAAAAAGTATGATTATATTTTAAGATCTACTAAACTCTTTTCCAAATTATTGATTAGATGCTTGATTTTTTAGCTTTCAATCAAATTTCATGCTTCTTGTGGCTGAAACTACCGCTTTAAACATTTATTTCAATTAGTTGAAATTACACTGAGCCTTGATGTATCCTTTTTTTCACAAATCGATGACTTGTTTCTCTTTCTTCATGGTGGCCCTTATTTAGGTTGACTAAACTTGTAAAATATACACTCATCATTCATTAACTTGTAGTAAATAATTATAAAGAGTGTTATTATAGTAATAATTGAAAAAAAAAAAGATTTTGATTTAAGTATTTCTTTATTAGCACTTTAAGTCAATGTTTCTATTGCTTAATAGAGGGCACTACAGTCTAATACCTCAGTCAATGAAATTGTTTTTATTTATCTCTGTAGTTGTTATAATAAATGTATAATATTATCTGAGTTTTTCAATTCAAATAGTGCAAGTTCATTTTTATATTTTTTATATATAGTCAATTGAAGTTAAAGTAAATTATATGTATTTATCTTCTGCATTGGAAAAAAATTTTTTTTTAAATTACAAAAAAAATTATTAACCAGCACATTACTAGATATACAAAAAAAAAAAAAAAAAAAAAAACATGTAGAAAGTAATTAATAATAAAGTTTAAAAAAAAAAATTACAAAATCTTTTTTTTTTTAAACTTTACTATATAAAACTAAATACAACTATTTAGCAGGAAATCCTGATTCAAATATAATTTAAATCCCAGTATCAAATTATAAAAAGTCCTTCATCCAGAAGTAGTGTAAACTGAACAGATTTCCCATTTTTTTAATAATGGTAACATAAATAAGAATAATTAATAATTTGATCCGATAAATCAAAACAATGAAGGGAAAAGTTAATGTCCTTGACGCTTCCCTTGACTGACCAGGAGAAAAGAGAGGGGAGATTTGCTTAATCCTCCAAGTTCAGTCTCAATTATCTTCTGAATAATGTGTCTATTGTGTAAATAAGCTTGAGTGTAAAAATATAGATAAAAAAGGCTAGAAAATTACTTTTTAATGCCATTCAATTTTACAAATTTTTACCTAACATTAATAATAATAGATATTGACTACTATTTAATATGATCTTTCTCAACCCCCCCCCCCCCCATTACAATTCAGCCAAAAAAGAAATAATGTAATATTTAGGAGGAAGGCTAAATTAAATACCAAGTTTCTATATTTTGGAAAAAAAAAATATATATATACATAT
>KZ807260.1:407928-420879 GCA_000696205.2 Oncopeltus fasciatus | reverse complement strand
AAATTTGTTATAGAATGAACTTCACCTTTTTTAAAAAAAAAAAAAAAAAAAAAAAAAAAAAAAAAAAAAAAAAAAAAAATACTGAAAGTTCCTCTAAGGTGACCGTTTAATAATTATTGAAAATGACTAGGAAGTTTAAGTATTTTATAGTTCAATCAAATCTTGCAAAAAATTGAAATACATCTATCAATAGCATAAATCATTTTTTTTAACAGAAAAAATTGAAAATACTTAATAATTTGCTCTGGCCTAATATTTTGGATAAGAGCAAAGAATTGGCTCAAGAACTATACAAAGCTGGACACAAAGTGGTTGTACTGGAAGCAGCTGTGCTAATTGAAGCAGAATGGGATGCTCATGTGCATGAAGTTTGGGTCTGCATTATTCCACCTGAAGAGGTATATTTTTCTTTAAATTAAAAAAGAAAAAAAGTATTTTAGCTTTAAAAATTATTTATTTTGGAAAGATGACTATTTTTTTTGTCCTTTGAAGCCCAATATTTTTTTTATGAGAAATGTTTATGTGTATGTTAATAATTTAGTGAACCTGCAGAGAATTACCTAGAAATCTATGTATTATGAATTATGTATTTTATATTTATAACTAAAAGAAAATGATACAATTCTGATAAATAGCAATGAAATGTATAGAAGAAAAAAAAAGACAAAAGTATTTTTAAAAGAATTTCTTTGATGAAGGGCGACTTGTTGTCCCAAAAATTTCTATTCTCTTTGTTTTCTTTTTTGTATTTTGTTTATTCTCGTGTAGGTTTGGATTGGTAATTTGTTGTTGTGCCAATACATACCATTCTTGCAACAGGCCTATAAAAGCTCAAGAGGAAATGCACGTTAAGGATGTGTTTATTCTTGTCCAATAATGCATCTATACTCTAAAGGTGTGTGGTCAGCACTCCATTCTGGCCACCTGATTTTTCCCATTACTGAAAAATTGTACCCAATTAAGATTGGGTGTTCTTAGGTGCATACCAGGAATCCTTTGGGTCATTATTAGCAGAAGAGCAGAAAAAGAAAGTGACCCTGCTGTGATTATTGATCCTGGACTATTTGGACTATGCTCCTATTTAGGGCTTTTACTAATGTAGATATAGTTGTACCTGCAGCATTGGTGTGTAAACCACTGGTTTTATGACTTACAGCACCTTAATGTTTCCAATATGTTCTAGAGGTCAAGCTTCAAAGAGAAGAAAAAAAAATTATTTACAACATTGGATCCAGGCAGTTTTCTTCATTTTAAGATATTCCAGAGGTCTTAGTCTCTAAATTAATCTGATATTAAACTCTCATGTAGAAATGGTCAGAGTTTTGGAATGGAGGGTAAAAAAAAAAAAAAATCCAGAATAAAGTGTGTTGTATTATTTTTGTAAGCTATTATTTCAGTGGAATACTTATAGAATAAGCGATTATTAGGGCTGAAATCTAACACCAGATTACAATTTTTATTAATTAAAAGAAATAACAATATATTGCTTTTATTTTTTGAGAATAAAACTAAATTAGGATAGAAAAATACAGTTTAGATGCATGTTGTAACATAAAAATCATTTCCTAAATATGAATGTCAGAAGACTATAGACATAAAAAAACAAAAAAACTAATTAAATAAGTACCTAGTGGTTGAATGGAGGGATCAATAAGTCCTTTTTATTTGGAAGCCATGGTCAGATCATCATTACCTGATTAAACGCAATAAAAACAGTTGTCATGTATACTTCAGTTACCATGAAAAAATAAACTCCTACCTCATCATATAAGACTTGAAAACCTTATCTACAGATCACTCACACTCTCTGACAAGACATTCCATAGCAAAAATATTAAACGTGTTACTGACATCCTCCTGTCCAATGGTTTTCCTACTCCCACCATTAAAAAACTTGTAAAATAATTTTTTATTTCTACTTCTCCAACTATCCCCCTCCCCCAAAATAACGACCTCGTTTTCCGTTCTCTCCCACTTATTCCAAAACTTTCTGAAAATATTAAGAAATCCCTCAGAAAAACTTTCCCGAACCTTAAGCTTGCTTTTACCACTAACAACAAACTAAAATCCATTTACACCATCCTTAAAGACCCCATCCCTCTTTCAAACAAAACCAATGTTGTTTATATAATCCCTTGTTCCGCCCTTAATTGTCATGGTTCTTACATTGGGAAAACTAAAACCCTATCTCCTGTAGAATCAACAATCATAAAAAATTACATAAAGAATAAAAACTAATAAATTACAAAAACTAATAAAAACTGCCCTCACAAAACACGTCATTCATGAAAGACACAAATTTGACTTTGATAACATTACCATTCTTTCCACTGAACACTATGAAGACAAACCCCTTTTATCTGAAACCGTTCACATTAACTTACAACACAATCCAGTTAACGACAAAACTAATATAGAACAAATTTCTTCAACTTATTCAAACATTTTCAACATTCTAAAAACCATCAGCCCTCCTTCTTAATAAACCTATCATACATTTCTCCTAGTACCTTAAAGCTACTTATTCGCAATAATGTACTACCTTTTTTTCCTGGTATTGTCCCCTTTGTACTTACTGTCTCTTACCCCCCACCCTTCCACCACCCATGTTGTCCTTTAAAAAAAATTTCTCTCAAGTTTCAAAACCTACCTCTGTCATGAAAAAGGGATCTTTAGTAGGTTTATAAATACTCCCTACATTAAACTTTTTATTTGAAAGCTGTGATAAATTTAAGATGTGTGTATTTTTCATTGTCATTCAACAAATATTTTTGTCCTTTAAATTTCAAATGTGACTTACTCTATGTTGAATGTTTAATGTCATGTAAGTAGTAAAGTAAACAAATATTTTCAAGTTAGTGAATTCTGAAGGAATGTAGTACCGATTAAAGTTGTTCGCATAATTGTTTTTTGAAATTTTTTCTTCGATCCTACTTATTAGAAAGTAAAAATATTATCACTAATATATATATATATAAAGTATGTGTGTGTGTGTGGAATCTACTCATTAGACCATAGTTTTTAGTTTTCCCAATGAAATTTGGCATAAAACTGTTAATTCCAAACAGAAGGCTATGTTCTTTATTGAGCAAAATCAGATTCATAGGAGCAGGAGGGAATTGACCTGTAATGTCAAATCCGCTTAAAAAAACTTTTTTTTTTTTTTGTTTTGTTTTGTAGTGGGCATAATATTAAGTTTAGAATAATGAAACTCAACACAGGTTTATTTATTGATAAAATATTTATTTAAGGAGTTACATAACAAAATTGGAGAAATAGAAGTGGGGGTTTACTTGAACCATATTTTTTAACTTTATGACCTAGAAGCTGTAATTTAGCATATTGTAGTTTAGCATTTAAGTTTTAGTATTATTTTTTAATTTAGTGCCACATGACTCATTAACTTGAAATTAAAGTGATTATTCAAACATGTTACTATTGACTAGAATAATTTATTGATTAGGATTTGTAGTGTACTTGCAACTAATATATGATTAAGAATATTTTATTGTTTTAATAATATAAGATAATTATGATACCCGATTATTCAAAATTGGAAACGAATAACGAAGTTAAATGAAATTCAGTTTTAAATGTATAACTACATTAAATAACTCTGATTCTGAGAAATTCCATTAATTTTTGTAGCTCCTGCAAAATAGATTTTATTGCCTTTAAATAACCTATTTTAATTGATCTGAAAATCATAATTATATCCCTCCTCCCCTCTTTAGTAAATTGATAATTGTCTGAAAATTAAATAAAAAAAAAAAAAGATTTCTGGCATACATATGCTACTAAATTACTCTTATTTCTCTCCATCTTAGTGACCTTGGTGGGTTTTTCGTTATCCCTGTGAAGAATATTCCTTGTTAGGTGCTACTTCTTCAGTCCCATTTTACATAAGAGGTTCAAACCCTGTATGTCGATGGCCTCTAGCCACCCTTTCTGAAGACATGTTTCCAAATAACTAACTGATCAACTTCTATTAATTAGTCTTGGGAAAATAACTCCAATCCTTTCTTGACATGATGGCTATCTTCGCTGTTCGGGCCCACTACTATTAAGGCCTTTAAAGTAGAATGGTTCTAGAGATGTTTCTCCCTGCTGGATTGGTGCCCAGATACTTCAGAATGTCAGTCACTGCTGTGTGACCGAGACGAAAAGAAATTTGCAGAACTAGGTGGCTGATAGTTCCATGTGATGGTGGGCTAAAACTAGTACTGTTGGGACCCTTTTAGGCTGGTCTTCTTTCGACTACCACAATGTCCCTGTCTCATGAAAATTATTGAAAGCTGTGCAAGCCTTATTTGAATGTAAATTGTCGTGTTTATTTAATTGTTTTTTTTTTCTTAAATGCTTTCAGTAACGTCTAATTTTAAGACTAAAATAAGCTATTTTGTTCTATCTGAGATATATTTTTAATCAGTATCTGTAACTTCGTATTATATTTTATTTTCCCTAATAATGGCAGATTAATTCAAGAAATCGAACTCTGAGGAGTTTGGGTGTTTTCCTTAATACAAAATTTACCACTAGTGATAATTAACTTGTTTTTAAATGTCAGAGAAACATTTAAGAACAAAAGAAATGCACAGAGAGTCAGAAAAAAAAAAAACATGGATGGGATTACATACCACAATTAATTTAATAATTAAATTTAAAAAGAAAGTTTTCATTTACTATTTTTTTATATGATCCTATAAAAAGGATTTGGCTTTTATAGAATCTCCTTAAAAAAAAAAAAAAAAATATGTCTTCAACTGACCTTGGGAAATTCTGGTCTGTGCCTGCTTGTTTATAGTCTCTGTCTTGTGAGTTTCTAATAATTTATATCAAGAACTTTTACTTGATGTACATAATTACCATAATTTGAAACTGAAGTGTATGCTTATAGATAATAAGCTAGATGAAGTTCGGCCCTTTAAATGCTATGACACATTTCTGATTTTTAGAGATATATTTAACTAACTAATTAAAAAAAAATTATAACTTTATTTTCTCTAATCATTCTTGAACTGATTTAATAAGTAATTTCCTACGTTAATTTTAGGCAATTAGAAGACTTAGGACACGAAGTAACTTGGATAAAGATGATGCTGAATCCAGAATATCTTCTCAGCTCACTAATTTAGAACTTGTCCAAAAAGCTAATGTTATATTTTCCACCCTTTGGAGAGAAGAATATACACAAAAGCAAGTAGAAAAGGCTTGGAAAGGTCTCCTTAATAGATTACCTCCTTAAAATTATGTTATTTATTAATATAAATTCTATATATAAGAAATATATAATAATTTCTGTTACTTTTTAAGCTGTACTGTGAATTTTATTTTTATGTATGATTTTTTTTATAAAAATCAAACGATTATTAAAAGAAATGAGTTTTTTCTTGTTACCAATCATTATTTTATTGTTTACATACGTAACCCTACTATAGCCTCCCTTCGTATATTGATTAAGCAGTGTTACACTTTGAATAACATGCCATTAAGAAAAAATATATATCTATATATAATTCATTAACTGTCTCTTGAAGAAATAATATTTTATTTTTATTAATCAGGATTCTGTTATTTTTCACCAGGAAAAAATTGTGTTGTGTTTTATTGGGATACATGAATTTCCTTGTATTTTTAATCAATCTGTTTGAGTCAATTTTAAATGAAAGTTAAAAAGATTTTATATGACTATTTAGGCTTGGTATGTTTTATTAATTCACTCAAGTATTTATTCAGTTGCTTCAACGTGACGTCATTTTGAATGTTTGGAATATAGTGGTCATTTTGTGAACTACCTACATATAAAATGGACGCAAGTCATGAACCGAGCTCTCTCCTTGCTTTGAAAAATATCAATTCAAAATAAATGCAATTTTTTTAAAATTGAAAATAAATAAATCACTAAATCCAATTCCGTTTAAACCCTTCATATATTTACTCTAGTTTTTTGTGTTTATTAAAGAAGTAGTTGTGTTGTTCATTAAATACCGTCGGTTAATTACTAAGACGGCAGTGTAACCTGCGACTCACTCACCTCATGCTTCGTAGGTAAGTTAATTATTTTCCTTTTTTCTTTTCTCTAGATTAGTCAATACCTTTTTATGTTATTTATTTAATAAATAAGATCTTAAGGCATGTTCTGGTTTAGTGATTATAGATTTCCAAAATGGCCGCCCTGTTTTCAATAAAATTTTTCCATTTGATAGCGAAAATGCCGATTATTATTCAATTTTTTTTATGTTTCTCTGATATACAAGTTTTTTGGACGTAAATGAATGTAGTTCTATCGTAATAAGTTTCAAAATTTGCCGCCTCTAGAACAATTTAGTTTCCTAATTTGTATTATCAATCCTAGATAATAATGATCTGGATAATAGAAAGAATGAACCCTTTAAAATTGTTTATTACAATTTTTCCTTGATGCTAATATATCTCTTCATTATTTAAATTTTTATTTGTTTTCTATCGCTTTTATCACACCAGTGTTGTTTTGGTATTCTCTTGTCTTAATAAACTTTGGATATAAGTATGAGGACTTCTTTAATTTACATCATCCATTGCAAGATAACTTGTGATTATTTTGCTTTTAATTCTTGTTCTGAATCGTTTATTTCTTTTTTTAGTCAATATTAGTTGTTGGGTGGGTTGGGCTTTTGACTTATGTTGTTTTCAAAATTAAAAAAAAAAAAATCATAATTATACTTCTTATTTCAGGGGTAAAATTGGCGGAACTCTAAGATGACTTCTGTTTTTTTGAAAAGGTATGTTTCAATTTTTCCTCATTTTATTTACTACTTAATTTAGATTTGAGTATGATCTAGTTTTGATTTTTATGCTTAGTTTATTAAAATTTGTTATAGAATTCTTACTCCTGTACTATATATATATANCACCCATCTTCTCCTTATCCTAGGATAAGAAGGAGACTAGGCAGGGAGTCAAGGAGGGAGTGAGAGGGGGAGAAAAATGCCAGTGCATTCACTCCCTTGGTATTTTAACTAAACTGGCTGGAGTAGGTCCCTTGGCCACCTCCTCTTGAGGTGTCGGGGAGGGTGGTCGGGATGAACGTGGGATGCCAGGGAGAGGACTAGAGGATTCGGATGTCCTTGGAGGTTTGTGTGGAACTAATCAAACCTGGAGGGGATGAGCTCGGAAACTAAAGGTATTTGCAAGTCAGAATGGATGGTTTTATTGGATACATAGGAGTGTTGAGGATTGTGCGAAGGACTGTGGACTGGAACCCCTGGATACATCTAATGTTTGATGGCTTCGCTGTGCCCCACAATTCAATACCATATGTCCAGATAGGTCTAATTAATGTTTTGTAAAGAGCCTTTTTATAAGATAAAATTTAAGTCTGAATTGGATGTTGCTATAATAATTAAAGAATATAATCAATTAGTGTTAGAAGTGCTGCAGATTTTAATTAATATTACTCTTAGTTTCTGAATAAGAAGTATTCAGCTAAAATTAGGGAAACTATTAGCCCAGTGATTTATTTCGACCCCATTATGACACTGCAACCCTGTAGGTTTTGGTTTTCTCAATTATCTGCCACTGTCTTGATTATGTACTGCCATTCATGGCAACTGAGCTTTCATGCCAAGAAACCATCTAAGTCTATCTGCTCACTAAGTGCTACAAAGAGTGATATCCTAAACTTTTCTGTGGATTTCTTTCTCACCCGTCATCATTATATATTCATCATCATATAAAAATTATTTTATACAACAATCTGTCAGTCTAAATTGTCTGTCTTATTGGCTAGCAGTGTTTCTTATTCCTGCATGATTGAATCATGGGTCTGATTGGTACATGGCCACTTTTCACCTACTGGAAGAGTTTCTCCCATTCATAGGCATATTTAGGGACAAGAAAACTTTCAATTCTTTCCTTCCCCATACTCTTTTCTTCTGCTTCCATTTTGAGCCTTTATTCACAATAGTCTTTTATGCTTCATTCTTTGAGTTACTGATCAGCTTACCTGATCGTCAAACCGTTTAGTTAGACTTTCAGAAATCATCAATCAGATTGTTTAACTCACCTTGTTTTAGTTAGTTGTTCAGTTGTTTTCAAAGTTATATTATTTGAACAAGTTACTACCAAACATAATTTTTTTAAATCAACTAATTTTATTTCAATACTGTGAAAAAATATTCTGGCAGTATAATTTGTCCATAAATTATTTAATTATGCAAGATGCTTTGCTCCAAAATTAAAACTCTTTATCATTCAAAATTTTTTTCCTGCTAATATTAGTAACTCTTGGTTCTTCATTAAAAAAAAAATACCTGCTTCTTTCATATGGCTAATTCTCTTGTCATTATAACCATCATGGATTCTCTGCCTTTCTAGGTACAGAGAATCACCTGGTCGAAGAAGTCATCATGACTCCCCCCATTACAGGAAGCGTCGAAAGGAACGAGAGGGTAGCAAAGATCGAAGGAGAGATCGGACAAGAGATAAACACAAGCGCCGCAGACATCATTCCCGCTCTAAAACAAGGAGTCCTGTCAGGTATGAATAGAATTATTAATCTAATTATTTGCATTCAATCTTACCTAATTTCTCTAGATATAATTGTAGTTACAGTTAAATATACACTACTTAAAATATTATTGCTTATCCATAGTTCTTTCATTTTGCTATTGTATATCATCAATCAATAAATTTTTTTTCCTAATGTTTTATATAAATTTTACTTGGCTTTTTTTTTCTTTTTTTTTTAAGCATTTTAAGAACTTGAAAGTTATATGTTGAAAGTTTAATGTGATTTCAAATTGGGATTCATTATTATAAATGTTAGTGGTTGAAATCCAAAGATTTCATTAAAATCAAATTTATTCAAATTAGGTTTGTTAAGGAATTTGCTTTGTTAGGATGGACCAAAAACATGGATTTCTTTTGTTATCTTTCTTTTTTAGTAGACTTCCTATTCAGAAATATCATGATGTGACTTATGAAAAATTTCTGCAGATCTTCATTCTTCATTTAATGTACTTATCTTATTAATTTTGTTTTGAAAAATTGATTGTAAGTTAGTTTGATTTTATAATATTTTTATTTAGAGAAAAAAAATCTACAACATGCGTATTACTTAAGAAATTGAGAGGTAGTTATAGTTTAGTACCTTCTCTTATGACTTCCTTCCAATTCTCTCTAGAGCACAGCCTCAGTGATGTAACCCTCTTCTTTTTTATCATCCATTTTGGCTTTTATAATCAAATTAGTCATTTAAATCTATTTATGTTTATCTTTAATGAATAAGGGTAAATTTCTTAGTTTACACTTAAAGGCGGGGTCGAACTACTCTTTCTTATCTATGTAGACATAGCCTTACTAGCAATAGGCCATCTTGCTCTCCAAATAGTAATAAACCGATTATATTTGTAATATTCTCTTAGGAATCAATATACCTATAATATATATAATATACCAATAAGAATCTGTCATCTATGCCTTAATATTAAGTGCTTTAGGCAGGGGTCTGCTATTCTCGGGGCCAATGTTACCATGTACAGGTTCTCAGGCACTTTTGGTTTGTGTATTGAATCAGTCCAGGGGTTTTTTTTATGCATTTGGGATCATTTAATTGTATTATGGGTAGTCTGACGGTATTTGTATATTTATTTATGAATTTTACTAATATATGATTTTTTTATATTATTCCACCCTAGTCTATTTGGTAATATTGTCAATGAGTGATTTCAATGCTCGTTTTCCTGTTTGTTTGTTTGTTTCAGTAAGAGTTGTGGTCTAAATATTGGGGTTACATTTCATTTTATTTTCATGTAAATGGTTTGCATAATTAGAGTCATGTTTGTTTCACTGTATGATTATATATGTTCTTTGTAACTAGTTCTGTGTTTCTCTTTTGTTTGTTCTATGTAAGTTTTTTTTTTGCATGTATGTCAGTTTTCATGCAGTGTATGTCAGTTTACACTTTCATGCAAATCATAATGAAAAGTAAAAATCTATATTTCAATATTAAACCACAAACAAAAAAAAAAAAGAGAGTTTCAGAAGATGTTTTTTTGTTGGTGTTCGGTCAAGGTAGATCCAAAAATACAAATTAAAAAAAAAGTGTATTTTTTAAAAATTATCTGCCGGCAGTTAGTTTTAAAAAATACACTTTTTTTAAATTTGTATTTTTTGGATCTACCTTGACCAAACCCCAACAAAAAAACATCTAATAATAATATATGCGGTAAAAGAAAAACTCTCCATTTGAACATAAGGTAGTTTTGTTAAATAAATTATATTTTCATTCAAATCATAAAAACAAAATCCAATGTTTTGTATGTTTCATATTTTAATAATAATGACATAGTATTATTTTTGCCTAATCATGTACTTATTAATTTCTTTCATGCCTGTTTTTGATACTATTGTTTATATAGAAAATTGGTTTGCACTGACATACCTCCCAATTTCTGTAGTTTTCTCCTCATCTAAGTGTTTTGTTATTCCGGGCTTAGGAGTATCACTTACCTTCCAAAACTTACTAAACTTCTTCTTGATTGCCAATTTTGCTATTTGATATCCCAAATAGACCTATCCAGACGATACTGCCTTCAGTTTTACTCCTTTATATGCACTGTTGCTGGAGTAGTCCCTGTTCTTTTGCTTTTTCTAGCTGTAATGCTTAGGAGTTTTTCAATGGAAGGTTTTATTGTGACTGATTATAATGAGATAATTAAATATTATTTATTTTTTACCCAAAGCACAATCATGTTAGAAAATTATAGTTGTCAATTATAACTAATTTTATCACTTTTTACCATGTATTTTTACTTTTAAAAAATTTAATTAATTTTCTCAAGTAAATTTTCTGGCTTAAGAAAACTATTTGTAAAATATTCACACAATTTGTATTTTTCTTTACTTCTTGCTTAAATGACATGCCAATTTCTATTCCTTAATCAGATTTCCCATTCAGAAATCAAGTTATTCACATTGGTACACACACACTCACACAAACGAATAACTGAGGATGCTCTAATGTTCACTATTTTCAGCCAATTCCGAAGGGATATGTATCTTCTCTAATAGATTAAAACATATTCTCTGATCCTACTCTGTTTTAGGATCAGGATGTTTTGTCATCTGCAATTAGGGCCAGTAGGGTATTAGGATGGGTTGGGATGTCCGCAGTGTAAAGGGTGAAAAGGATAGGTCCAAGCACAACTGCCCTGTGGAACGCCCGCTTTCACAGGGAAGTGTTCGGAGTAATCTGATCCTTGCCNTATATATATATATTAGTTTTTATCTCTTTCAATATACACCCCTCCTCTATCCTTACAGCACTCCATGCGAATTTTCCATTGTTCGAAACAGTGCTTGAAGTCATTCAACATAACAACTGTGAGCTCCTGCATGACGGGTGCTGCTTTTTCTTTCACAGCTTCAACGAACTGAAATCTTGTTTCTTTTAATGGAGATTAGACATGGGGGCACAGATAAAAGTCACATGGTGCCGAGTGATATGAGGTGAATGAGGCAGATGATCTAAAACTGGGATGTTGGTACTTGGCTAGAGACATTTGACAGACAATGCATTGTGAGCCGGCACATTGTCTGAGGGAGAACCAATGACTTGTTCTTCCAAAATTCGGATAGTTTTTCTTTATATTTTCTGCAGAGTTGAAGAAGCACCTGAGGATAATAATGTTGATTAATAGTTTGACCTTCAGGTACTGAAGGTACACAATCCCTTGAATGTCGAAAAAATAATCATCATCGCTTTGAATTTTGATTTGCTCATTCGAGCTTTTTTAGCTTTCGGTGAGGTTGGACCCTTCCAATGCATGGATTGACAAAAATTAGCTTTACACATTCTTTTTCAATTTCAACAGTTTCAGCAATCTCACAAATTCTTAACTGATGGTCAGATCGAACCTGATGATCGACCTTTTCGATATTTTCATCCGCTTTATACGTGGAAGGGTGACCACCTTGGTCATCATCTCTAATGTCTTCTCTGGCATCTTGGAAAGGCTTGAACCACTCAAGAACTCATGGATATGGTAAACATTCCTCCCCATAAACTTCTTTTAAAAAACGATAAGTTTCAGTGGGGGTTTTACTTAATAACAATTTGTTGCTCTACATTTCTTATGTTTTTTGCAAAATGAAACAAACACCTCTTACATAAACTAAGGTTAGGACCAGTCTGATTTTTAGACAAATACAGGAGGTGCTGAAATTGAAAGAGAAGACTTTACGCTGCACAGCTGTCTGTCATTCGGAATAGGTGAACGCCTGTTCTTCTTTAGCAGCATCAGTCTTTTTATTTAATTGCCACACGTCATATATTAATTTTATGATTTTACTAACAATCTGATGTATTATTTAACCGGGCCAATCTTTTATTTATTATTTAATTTATAAGTCAGCCTTTGAAGTTAGAAAAATTATTATGAATAAATAGTGGCTTTTTACAATTTAAATTTTATAGTTTGATGATTATAAGATTAAACAGTGAATTTCTTGAAAAATCCAAAATAATATTCATCAGGGTATTAACTATTATCAATAAAAATTAAATGGTATGAAAGCAGCTATTAACATTAAAATTTTTATTTCAAATGAAAAGTATTTATTATATTGTGACTAAAACATCAATGTGATAAATAACATTTTTGAGAATTAAAGTATGACAAATACGTAATGTTCATTTGATGTATAACCTCTTGTGGCCAGCCCAAAGAGGTCTGTATATTTTAAAGTAAATACTTTATGTATTAGGTTTCTACAGATTCGCGTGGTGATTCTGTAGTCTCAGATCGAGCTAGAATCGAACCTACACAAGCGTGTATAGAATAGTTCGATCTTTTTTTTTATACGCGTAAACAGTTTCAAATTTAAAAATTTTAAAAGGAGAGTTAAAAATTTTATTCTTCAGTTTATACTAATTAATAATAATAATTAAACTATTGATGAAAGTAATTT
>KZ807260.1:392545-403916 GCA_000696205.2 Oncopeltus fasciatus | reverse complement strand
TTTTTTAACCCATTTAAAAGGGATATATCATTTTTAATGGATGAAAACTGTAGCCTGGTGTAAGCTCACCTCCTTAAGTTTTCTATTCACTTTTAAATTGTCTATTCAAATGATAATTATTTTCATTTCTTTCATCTCTGCTTCAACAAGTTTTGCAAATCACAGTTACCTATTCTTTATCAGGAAGGTCAATCACAACTGTTTATGATTTAAGATTTGCTTCAGAAACAAACACATCTAGATGCCACAAGATATCCCAAGGGATATATTTAAAAAATATGCAGAAAAAAATTTTTTTAACTGTAATTTATTATTTTTATTGAGTCACATTTATTAAATGATGATCAAAAGAGAAAGTTTGTTAAATTCCATAAGTATTTTTTCCAATACAAATTAAGTTTTGCATTTGAGCTTTTTGATTACTTTATTTTCTATTATATTTTAAATTAATTAATTTCTTGTAAATCTTTTATAATGACATTTTATTTGTGAAACTATGCTAATTTTAACAAAATTCAATTTTTAATAGTTGGCGCAGGTCCAGAACTCCTAGAGAATCAAGATCACCCGTCAGCCATTCGAAATCGCCTAGTCATCGGAGGTCAGTTACTAAGAAACCAGAAAGTAGATCACGTTCCAAGTCTCCTGGCACCCTCCGTCGAGTTCGTGCTTTTGCAGCTAAAGCTAAGATGAGTGAAACATCACTGTTTGCTGAGCTGGTGAAGGATCGAACAATGCGGGAACTAGCTATGAAACGATTCGCTGAGCTCAATGAAAAGAAGGATGGAGAAGGAGATACTGATCTTCCCCCAATGCCACCAGAGCCTGCACCAATGCCCGATTGTGCTCCTCCAATGTTGGCCTATGATATTCCCCCTCCTGATTCTGCCCCTCCTCCCCCTGTCTTCCTCAATAATTTAGATGACCTTCCTCCTCTTCCACCTGAAGAAGTAATAATACCTGCTGGTGATGATATAAAAGAGGTTGTGATGGAAATAGATGAACCCTCAGAGACACAGACTCCACCTTTTGCTGCCCCGGCCCCTTCTCTTATCTCTGTTGCAGATCCATCGGCCAATACTGATGAATTTGATCTCTCTACTCTCCCTCCACCTCCCATTCCCCCTGACTTACTTCCTGTTGACCCACCTAAGCCCAAACTTTCCAAACTACCTTTACCTCCAGGCATCAATCAAAATGATCTTGAGAATATTGATTCACCTGCTAGCAGATCTCCCAGCCCGGTCAAACCTCAGCAAGAGCTTCCCCCTGCTACTAAACAACCGAAGAAAAGTATTAAAGATCTGCCTTTGCCGCCAGGTATGTTTACAGGTCTTCTTATTTTTCTTTAATAAACATGTTTTTATATTTCTTACTTTGTAAGTCTTAAGATAAGGAAAGTACCAGATCATTCACAAAGTCGTGTCATTTTTATAGTTCATGATTTTTTTTATTATTCTAGAGCCTTTGTTGTTCATTGTAAATTCAAAACTAGAGTTTAACCCATTCAAAAAATTATTAATTCTTTGTAAAAAGAGAGATTAAATTTTATCCAGCCCTCTTTCAGTGTTAAAACTGAAAAATCGAAAATTATTCTGATGGAAAGTCATATTAGGTCAATTTTGTTTTATGAGTATAAACTCTGTTTAAAAGTGACTGAAGCTGCCTCAAAAATATGCTCTAGTTTTTAATAGATGCATTCTAATTCTGAGCGGAATGCACAATTTTGATTTGCCAAAGTTCATGCAGGCGATAAAACACTCAAAAATTATACTTGCCCTGGTCTGCCAAATGTCATTCATTCAGAGGAAGTTTGAAAAATAATTGAGTTAGATCATACACAAAGTTGTTCAGAGGTGGCATTACAACTTAATATTTCTCAAATTACTGCCTGGAATTATCTCCATCCAGTGGGAAAAGTGGAAAACTAGATAAATGGTTTTCTCATAAACTAACAGAAGCCAATAAGGTAAGTTACTTAACAACTGCATCTTTTTTAGCTTCTCGCTTAAAAATTGAACCCTTTTTATAAAGGATCATTACCTGCAGCAAAATATGGGTTTTGTACAATTATTTTAGACCATCATATCTGGTTGTCAGCTGATTATGAACAAAAAAAAAAAACTTCCAAAATCTGATTCCATCCAAAGAAAGTTTTGCTAATTGTTTTCTGTGCAGCCAAGGGTGTAATGCATTTCAAGATTTTGTATCAAGGTCTATCACTGATGAAGTAATATACTCCACAATATTGCCACTTGGAAGATTCTGGTTTAATTATTAGAAGAGTGCCTTTACTACTACTGGACAATGCACGGCCTTACATTGCCAAATTAACTGATATTGGCTGGGAAGTTTTGCCACAACCACCCTATTCCCCTGACCTTTTACCTACTGATAACCACCTTAAATCTCTAGATGACAACTCGGGCAGAAATGTTCCAACAACCGAGACAGGCTGTCAAGGCATTAAAAGAGTTTTTCATCGGTAAAATCAGCTGTTTTAAGAAAGTAATTTAAGATTTACAGTTATATTGTTAGGATAAAGTTTCTGATTGTAAAAAAAGAATATTTTGATGAGTAAATGTATTTATTAGGAAATTAGTAATTATTTTTATAATACAAATGTCCCTAATACAACAGGGCATGTTTTTTTTTAGATATTGAATTTAAAAAAAAAGAAAAAAATGTCCATCATCCACTTGTTGCTTTTTGATATGTAGTTTTCATCTTTTTGATACAAGTTTCATAAGTAATAACAGGTTTTTTTTATAGTTTATATTTTCTAACATTGGTTTTTTGAAACACGCTTTTTAATTATGAAAATTTATTTTCAGCACATAACACTAAGTGACAATGTTCAATTTGAAATTTATCTCTGCATGTACTATAAAAATAAAATATAAATAAAAATCCATCATACAAGAACTGTATAAACTAGTGTGAATTTCTTAACATCATTGATTAATTGTTGAATATGGACTTACCAAATCCTTTAAACCTAAGTTACTGAAGCTGTTTTGGCTCTACTGACTATTTTTCAAATGAAGTCCAGCTTATTACACAAGATGCTAATTTTCTTCGATAAAAAAAACATACTGGTGAACTACCTTGAAAATGATTTTATTTGGCTCTTCATCTGTTTGATCACTATTTTGCTGGATTCAGGAGCCGTCACATAAATGTATAAAATACTGAAAACCACTTAAATTGTTTGACTGATACTTTAATATAAGATAGAGTGGAGTAAAGAAACAATCAATGAAACTTTTCAATAAAATACGATCAATGAAAATTTCTTTTAAAATACGAGCTTTTCTAGATGTAGCCTCGTATACTTTTTTTTAGGTTATTAAAAATTATTTTGCTCCTAATTGAAAAAAAGAATATTATTTTGCAATATATTTCTTTTCTTTCATTGTTAAGGTGTTACTAAGTAAAGCAATAACAATCACAAAATACTTAAGTTTAATCCTGGAGAGGTATTATTTAATCTAAACTAACCTCTGCCTTTTTTACAATTCATATTACGGATTCTATGATTTTTTTATTATTTAGCATTCTTCATAACTTCATCTAACCTGGCCAATTGATATGTAACTTTTCTACATTCTTATACATTTTTTGCATGCCATTTATTCTTTTTTAAGAATATCCATCTCTACATGGGTTGAGAATTAACTATTGACCATTGATAATTTTGCAGCAAGATTCCTGTGTTTAAATAAATAAATAAATATCAATGATTATTTGCAATTAGCAACTCTTATTTTGGTTATTATCTCTTATTAGAGATAATATGTAAACAACCACTGTAAATCATAGAGTGTTGTCAAAAGCAAGAAGATCAATTAGGGAAAAATATAAGCAACATTGCCAGTTATTGGTATACCATAAAAAAGGGAGTTTGCAAAAACACACACACATATACATAAGACATATATGTGCTCTAGTGCAGTACCCATAATTTTAAAATAATAAATCTAAATTTGTGTTGCTTATTTCAGTACACTAATGAGGGAGGAAGGTTAATAATTGAAATTGGTTGGGAGAAGAAGGGAGGTTATAGAGGTAGACAAATTTAAAAAAATAATATCTCCATAATTATTAGTGAATTTACGATTAAGTTTATTGAAGATAATAGTAGTCAAATAAAATTTTATGACGTTTCTAATCTCAAATATGTCTGTCTTAATTTAGATTTTTAGTTTATGCAGCTCCTGGTTGATGGATTTTTTTTTTAGTCTTTAAATTTAACTAAAAATAGATATTTGACTATACATCGGACCTTTGACCAATATTAATTAAATAAATAAGTTGTAAGAAGTAATTAATAGCTGGTTTATGAAATCCATTTATTGATTTTTTAAATATATCATAAGTTCACTTAAAATGGCTCATATTGGACCTGTTTTTTCTTAATTAATTTTTATTTATATTTAGGGGTGACAGTACCTGAAGAATTGGTCGATGATGATATAACTAGCACCCCACCTCAAGGAAGGGAGGTGATGAAAAGACATCATTCTATGATGACAGCTCATCTAAATTCTAACCCACAGACACCAAGAGTAAGCCATTTACAACAAACCAAAGTTTTAAATTCTAATTTATGCATTATTTTTTAATGTAAAGTGTTTTAAGATCAGTAGGAAAATATTCTAATGATTATTAAATGTTTGGACATTTAAGTATTTCTGCAAAGCTCCATTGAAGCTAACTGTTCTGAGGGTAAATGTAATTTAATGTTTTGTTTATGAAAGTTTTTATTTGCTCAAAAAAGAAAGAAAAAACTTGCATAATTTTGGTAAAATTTTAATTTTTTTATGAAGGGTGATAACAAGTAAAATAATAAATATTAGTTTTATTGTGGTTTATTATCCCATGTAAATTTTAAACAATTAATTAGTGATGAAGTAAAATAATCTTTATTGAGCCAGTAGTTTTTCCTTTGGCCGCCGCCTTTTCAAGAGATTAAACTATAATAGACTGCAGATAAACCCCATATAAAATCTTGCTAGAAACTAGAAGATTCATTTTAGGGAAGCTACCATAAGTTACTACCTTTTTATTTTATAATTATCAATTACAATAGAGGAATGTTATTATTTTCAGATGTAGAAGTTTTGTTTTAAAAATAGTTTCCTTTTCATAAGCATTGTTATGGGCTATTAAATGGTATGATCATTATCATTAAAAGGTTTAATAAAGTTCTGAGTTAAATTATGTAAACTTAATTTAGAGAATTTTTAGTGCAAGGGAACAGAATAAATTTATTCTGTTCCCTTGCACTAAAAATTCTCTAAATTTACGTGGGATTAAATACCACAAATTAAATAATATTTATAAAGTAAACTTAATTTCTTTAATTTAACAGAAAATTAAATTGCTTTAGGAAAATTTGAATTTAAGTTAGAAATAACAATGGGTTTCTATAACTAGAGCTTTTAAAAGTATAAGAAATGTTTTTGAAGAAAATAATTTCATCTTCTTTTAAGTTGATTATATAAATTTCTATGATATTGGTTGACTGAATGTCTTTTGATGATTTTATTTTTATTTCTGTTTGATGAGGCATTACAGCAATGTATTGGCTGTTGTAAGGAATGTGGTTAATGAAAATTATGTGATTTCCAGTTTCGTAAAATGGAAGTTATTTCTTTTGAATATATAGGTAATTTGATAGTATAAATACTTATATCTACAACTAGTTTACAATTTATATTTAGTAATGATTTAAATTTTAATATGTTACTATATTCTACTCTATGAAGCAATAAATTAATATAGTGGTTTTCTATCTTCTTAAGTTAATTGAACAGGTCAGGGTTGACATAATACCGGGGTGAAAAGTTTTTAATTTTCAAAAGTTAAAGAAGTTTCTATATCTTGAATAAGATTAAATATAGAGAGTGATAACATTTGATTTCATACAAGTTATCTTTAATTCTTCTGATTTCAAGTAAATTTGTATTTCTAGAACTTAAATCTAACAATTTGTCTCATCATTGAGACTACTGTTAATGTTATTAATTAATTCATTATTAATAGAAAATTGAAATTTAAGTTGATCTTTGAATTAAATTTGATTTTCTGTAATTTTTTTAAATAGACTATTATATCTTATCTAAATATTCCTTAAATTTACTTTAATATTGAGCCTAAAACATCTATTAATCCATGTTTATTTCTCTTATTATTTACAATATGTATTTTAATATTACTTACTTTATCTTTGTATTTAATAAAGTTATATTTATTATGTTACAATAATTATTTAAATCTCTAATTTAACTTAAGTTATTATGTGTGTGTGTGTGTGTGTGTGTGTGCGTGTGCGTGTGCGTGGGGGGGTAAATAATAGAGAAATAAGCATAGATTAATAAATGGTTAGGGTCAATAATAAAGTAAATTCAAGAAATATTTAGATAAGATATTATATATATAATTTATCATATCATTTATCATANCTACATACAACAAGTTGTCTTCGCTTAAGTAAATATAGAGAAATATATATATATGTGTGTGTGTGTAAATTTTTTTTGTGGTATTTTATCCCAAGTAAATTTTAAACAATTAAATGCAAGAGAATAGAATAAAAAAACCAACTGTCCTGGCTGAGACAGTTAGATTTTTATTCTATTCCCTTGCATTTAATTGTGTGTGTGTGTGTGTGTGTGCGCGTGCATGTGTGTGTGTGTGTGTGTGTGCGTGCGTGCATGCGTGTGTGCGTGTGTGTGGCTTAGAACAGTACGTAGATCTTATGCTCTTAGATCTACTTTTAAAAATGCTATTTTCATTGTCTATAATTGTTTAAAATATCCTTTTTTTTTTTTTTTCTTTTTTTTTTTTTTAAAGTTCTGTAGAAAACAAATAAAAAATATATTCAAAAAAAATGGTTACTTTGAATTTTTTTTAAGTTAGTTTCAAAACTGTGATGTGATTTTTAATGTTTATTTTCTTCTTATTTTTCTAGAGTGCTAGGAGAGGTTTGAGCAAGTTAGTTCGACCAAAGATCCTTTATAAGGGAAAAGTGAGAATTAATCCGCCAGGGAGGACTTGGGGTGAACGATGTGTTGACATGTTTGAAGTTATTGCTCATATTGGAGAAGGCACCTATGGTCAGGTCTATAAAGCTAAGGATCGTAATACAGGTACTTTATTCTATATATTTCTAAATAAAGTATGTTTAATTCACTCATGTTTACATTGATAGAAGAATGTGCTGTTCTTAATTGTGATCTGTTGTAAGTAAATTTGCTATTATGGAAGTAGATTGTACTCTTTTAAAATTATGTTTTGGACATGTTTTACTAATTTTTATTTTTGTTTCATGGTATTTTTACTAGGTAAAGTAATAGATAGTAGGCAATTAATGAGTGGGAATAGAATAAAAAAAATTATCTGTCCCAGCCAGGAATCGAATTCCTGGCTGGGACAGATAGATTTTTTTATTCTATTCCCACTCATTAATTGTTTCAAATTTACGTGGGATAATAAACCACAACCAAATAAATATTTATAATAGATAGTAGGCAGTTTTATTTATTATTCTTGCTGTGGGATTGTGGTTTATCTTTTAAATTAGATTTTAACTACCTTTGATTCCATATGAAATCGAATCATACCCATTTTATCCCACCATTTCAAAATTTAGTAGAATTTTGCTCCACATAATTGTTTTAAGGCACTCCTAAAGGTAATCATGTTACTGAAATATACATTAGAGTGTAGGAAATAGAAAAAGAGAATTATAAAAAATATAGAAACATATTTTCTTTTATTATGGATTTTTAAAATTTATATTTGAATGTTTCTTAAATAATTGTATATATTTTAATTAGTAGTTTAAATTATAACACTCTTTCAGTATTCAATAGTTAATCATTACTAACAAATTATCCTTATCCCATCTATGTTTTCCCCATTTTCATGTCCACCAGTGGGGGAATCCATCTCTTTTAATTATACTAATCATTTTTAATTTTAGTTTTGCAATATTAATTTATTTGTAGTTACTCATTATTAATTTTACCTGATTGAATATACAAAGGAAAATATGTTGTTTTTTTGTTTGTTTTTTTTCAATATCAGTCAATATAGGATTTCCAGGTTTTTTTAATGAGTATGAATATAAGTAGACATTTGTTTAAAGCCATCTGTTTGCGGGGGAGGGGGGGAGGCTTGAATACAAATATGAAATTAATCTGAAGAAGGAGGCATAACGACACTTATTCAAGAAGAAGCGGAACAGTACTGGAGGTCTATCTGGTCTTAGCCAGCCTATTTTAATCAACAGGCACATTGGATTGCTGATGCTAGACTAGATATCAATAGATTGCCTATCTAGAGCATTGAGAAAAACTCAGAATTGGAAGGCACCCGTTCCAGATGGTACTTATAACTTTTGGTGGAAAAAATTATCTTCGGTTTATATGAAGCTAATATTCTTCTTTAACCGATTCATTCAGGCACTTTTGGAAGGCACTTTTTAGGTGAAGGTTTAGCTGAACTCAAATTTGTCAGGAAATCCAGCAGATCCAGCTAATTATAGACCAATCACATGCTACAATGTTGCTTACCTCAAATATTGCTGATATTATATACCAAGCAGTGGATTCTCATCCCATGGTAGCTCCAACCCAAAAAGAGTGTGCAAGGTAAGGTGCTTACGGATGCAAGGAGCTCCTTATAATTGATTTGGTAATCACAGAACATGTAATTCACAAGAAGAGAAATTAAAGTACATCGTACATCGATTACACAAGAGTAAGACACAGTTAAACATACAATGTATGCAAAATTGGAAGACTGTTAGTTTTGGATCCAAGCTCAGATATCATTTACAGGAGAGAACTCCCTATCTATAGAGAAATTTTTCAGGGAGACTCTTTAAGTCCATTATGGTTTATTCTTGCATTGATTCCACTATGTTACTTATTGGAATCATCGAGATATGGCTATAATCTTGGCAAAGAAAGTTCGAACACACAGATTTGGATGACCCTCGCTGAATTTAGAAAGCATCAGCCAGACTCAGCTGTGGAGTGGGTAATGGATTTCTCTTCCTCACACAGTTCGTGTTCAAGGGATTGTAGATTTGAGGTTTCTACATGATAAGCAAGTCTTCTTTTTGACAAATCATAATGAACCTCTAATTGCAGCAATATGTTCTACGGATAGCGGATTCATGCCTCTATACCTTGCTAGATCAATAACTTTTATCAGAGGAGGCCGCCCCGGCCCCACGTTTACAGCCATGGAGAAGAAAACCTTTTCTTGGATAATTCCAGACCATACTGGATTCAGATTACGTGGACAAAGCAGAATCTAATGCATGGCTTGTAAAAGGTGTTGCTGTTCCTGAGACCGAAGGGTTTATAGCTGAACTTCAGAATCAGTTTGTGTCAACAAAATATTACCTCAGGAGATAGTAGGCGATGAGATCATCACGAATCTAGCTTGCCGGATATGTAGTGGACATCCTGAAACTATCTTATAATGTCAGCATGTCCAGTATTAGCACAAAAAGAATATTTAGAGGCATAATAATGTTGCAAAAATAATACATCTGGCATTATGTAAGCTGCAACCTGTTAACTGAGAATATCTACTATTAATGATATTTCTCCTCATCCATCCTAGAAAATATCATATATTGGTTCAAATGGAGATTTTTTTGACCATAGATATTATTATTAGATGTTTTTTGTTGGGGTTCGGTCAAGGCAGATCCAAAAAAAAGTTGGCAGATAATTTAAAAAATACACATTATTCTATTATTATTAGAGTATTTTTAACTCTTTTACCATAGTGGTTAAACATTGAAATTATTGATGAAGATAACACTTAATAATAAATATCCTGTACATTTGGAGTGCTGAACATAGTGTTTTCCACTCTTGGAAATGCAGGGATAATAATTGGGTATCCCGTGCTATGAATTAATTGTGATTCACTTGCCCCGAATTTACTCAGACAACGATCCCTAAAATTCAGATATCTGTCTCATAAGGTCTGTTTAAAACCATTTTATATTTATTTATTTATTGTTTTTTTGTGGAATTAAAATATGTGTATTAATTGTTATTTCTTTACATTTATAGATAATTTGATTTAAAATATTATTTACTATTGTTTCTCTATGGCTATAAGATGATGACAACTTTTATGATTTATTTGTCATCCTACCCATTTGTAGTATTAAACATAGTGTTTTCTGCTTTTGGAATGTAGGGAGAATAATTGGATATCCCGTGCTATGAGTCATTATGATTTAAAAGCCCCAAATTATCCATACAGTAATTATTACAGTTAGTATCATATCTAACTTAATACGGCTGTTTAGAACCATATTTAAATAATTAAAAAGCTCCTTTGTTTTGGGAGTGAAATAATATTAATGGGAGTTTGAAATATTTAATTTTTGATAATTTAGTCACTTTTGTGATTTTTTTTTCTATTTAGAAACTTTATTTATATATTAATACTACTGACACTATTGTATGTGTCTTTATTTCAATGATAAGGCTTTGAAAACATATCATGATTTCTTATCCTTTATATTTAATGATTTGAAATGGGATTTGCAATCTTGTGTATGCAAGAACGATTGGGTATTTTGTGATATAAGTATATATAATGTAGAAACCTCATATTTTCACACATACTGGTAGCATTTAAGTAACATATCACTAATAGTGTTAATATCATGATTTATTATCCTTTATATTTAATGATTTGAAATGGGATTTGCAATCTTGTGCATCCAAGAATAATTGAGTATCCCGTGCTATGAATTAATTGTGATTCACTTGCCCCGAATTTACTCAGACAACAATCACAACAATTTAGATATCTATCACCTATAGCCTGTTTAAAACCATTTTTTTTGTGGAATTAAAATATGTGTATTAGTTGTTATTTCTTCACATTTATAGATAATTTGATCTGAAAGCATTATTTATTATTGTTTCTCCTTGGCTTGGTTTATTTTAGACTAAGATAATAACTTTTTGTGATTGTTTTGTCATCCTACACATTTGGAGTATTAAGCATCGTGTTTTCTGCTCTTGGAATGTAGGTAGAATAATTGGATATCCCGTGCTATGAGTCATTATGATTTAAAAGCCCCAAATTATCCATACAGTAATTATTACAGTTAGTATCATATCACTAACAGGCTGTTTAAAACTGTATTTAAATCATTAAAGCTCCTTTGTTTTGGGAGTGAAATAATATTAATGGGAGTTAAAAATATTTAATTTTTGATAATTTAGTCCCTTTGGTGGGCTTTTCTTTCTTTTTTCTTTTCTTTTTTTTTTTTTTTTTTTTTTTTTTTTTTTTTTTTTTTTTTTTTTTTTTTTTTTTT
>KZ807260.1:381840-392407 GCA_000696205.2 Oncopeltus fasciatus | reverse complement strand
ATTGTTAAAATAGTATATTTTTTTTTTCAATTTTTCTTTTTTTTTTTAGGAGAGTTAGTTGCCCTAAAAAAAGTTAGACTGGAAAATGAAAAAGAAGGTTTTCCTATTACGGCTGTGAGAGAAATAAAAATTTTAAGACAATTGAATCATAAGAACATTGTCAATCTTCGTGAAATTGTAACTGACAAGCAGGATGCCTTAGACTTCAGGAAAGTGAGTGATTTATATTTTAAATTTAATTTTTTTTTTTTTTTTGGAATGGATAAATGGGGATAGCTAGTAATATTATTAGATTTTTTTGTTAGTGTTCGGAAAAGGTAGAATAAATAATACAATTTCAAAAAATGTGTAATTTTTAAATTATCTGCCATGTTTTGGCTTACATTGTAAGACATCTTCAGGGCTATCATGAAGGCGAGAGGGGTCGTCTTGTCACCAGGATCCCATTTTCATGACTGATGAATGAAAAAACTCTCCTAAGTCTTTGAAAAGATATCATGATTTATTATCCTTTATAATTAATAATTTGAAATGGTATTTGCAGTCTTGTTTATGCAAGAACGATATGGTTTAATTAGTAGTTTAAATTATAACACTCTTTCAGNTTTCAAAGTAAAATATTTTTCTCGCAATATTCATTCTTCTGGTCCCCTACACTAGATTTATGGCATGTAGTAAAGTGTTATATTTGTATCAGTGTTGTAATAAATTATGTTTTTCATACTTATACTTAATTAATCTATAATTAAATAGTGAATTAAATTAAGAAAAATTATTTACATAGACTATTAATAAAAGTAGAAGATGCTATATATATATATATATCATCCTTACTTTGTCCATTCAGTACCAGAGGACTAATCCTGTTTGTTACATTGTAATTTTCTCCTACTTAAAAAGCTGATGTACCATTCTAATGCTAATTCTAATTTTACCCTATAAGTTAAGTGTTTTTTTTTTTGTTTTTTTCTTAAAAATTTTCCAATTTGGTGAATTTAAATTTTTAAGGGAATTCATGAAAAATTAAAAAAATAATATGTATATTATTGATAGTACATACAAATTGATAAGTACCTACATTCAGACACAAAGATAAAAATATTTGGAAGTAATATCACTTTCTTTATCCCGGTAAGCTTCTCTGGTAAGGGACATTATTTTCTGAACTATGGTTGGGATTATAATTCTCCCTTAATAACTCTGATAATGAGGAAAATATGAAAAATATACATCAATCAAATCCGGCTAGACAGAGAAATACTTACTCTTGAGAGCATACATCTCACTGAATAAAAGTAGTTATGAGTCCAGAGCAACTTCCCTCTCAGGCACTTAGAGAAAGAAAGAGGGTGTTTTTATTAACTGAATAGGTACATCAAACACATTATTGACTCCAATAGTCATCAGTATATTTATTAGAACACAAAAAGCATCTGCCCCTCTGTGGTAATGTTATTATTAAAGGTTAATTGTTATTTTGTGGATAGCTCACGCACCTAATGCAATTTGTGGGTAATGTAATTAAACCTTCCTAATCCTTATTTACTGTGAAATTTATAGTTTTAAATAAATGGTACAAGTTATTTCTTATTCTATAAACTATCTATTTGCTCTTATTTTTAAAACAGTTTTTGAGTTATACATTTGATAAAAATGAACATAATTCTTAAGCTGGAGAAATGAGGGTCTCAGCCAGAATCGTAAAATTATTTTATTATTCTACTTAACTTGTAAGTCATCATCAGGCGATAGTGATGTCTGGAGAGATCTCCGAGGGAAGTTTATGGTCAAATCTCGGAGTGCAGAACTAAATTCTTTGTAAAACCACACTCAGTTTAGTTCTGCACTCTAAAACCATAAACCTCCCTTGGAGATCTCTTCAGACATCACTATCGCCCTGATGATGACTTACAAGTTTAGTCAAAACATCGGCGATAATAAAATAATTACCCAACAATTTTGGAGTATTTTATTTTTCTGATTCTGGTCGAAAAGCTGAATAATTTCTCCAGCAGAAATTCATGAGATGATTAATTTGAATCGTAGAGTGAGCCAAATTAATAATGAAATGTGGGATTACTTTACTACAATTATCATGATATGAATAATTCATAAGAATTTATTGTCCTCTGATCTAATATTTTCCCCCTCAATTGTTGGAAGTCTTCTGAACTATATCTTCCTACCAGTTTTTTCTTATTATTATCCCCAAATTAATTTTATTCAGTTGTTGGTCAGACTTTTTTTTATTTTAAATATGAAAACCGAATTAGTATTAAGGTTTTTCATTGCTAAATCCTTGAAGAAAAAATGTTTTCATGTTTAGTATCTCAAGGCTAAACCTGATCATCCCAGGTCTTCCGAATAAAATTATATCCCCTTTTCCCCCTAAATGTTCTGATCATGTGCATTCTCCTTTTGTTAAACAGGATAAAGGCTCATTCTATCTTGTATTTGAATACTTGGACCATGATTTAATGGGACTCCTAGAATCAGGACTAGTTGAGTTTGATGAATTTCACAATGCCAGCATTATGAAACAACTTCTTGAAGGACTGAACTACTGCCATAAAAAGAATTTTTTACATAGGGATATTAAGTGCTCAAACATTCTCATGAATAACAGGTAATTTCTTTATTAAATTCTAATTAAATTAAATATGCTGAAAGATATTTTAGATAAGTTAAATAAAGCTATTAATCTTAATCCTAAATCTTGGGATTTTGTGTTTGCATGTGTGCGTATATAATTAGATTTTAAAAAAAGTCTAGTGATCACACAAAAAGATGAGTACAATAAATAAAATTTTCTTTTTGTGTGTTCACTACACTCTTTCTCCCTCCTGTTCTTATTTATTATATATATCACAGCCATGAGTGTTTCATTATATGTATATATAGTGTGTGTGCGTATAGTAATCAAGAACAGGTGGGATAGAGAGTGCAGTGAACACACAAAAAGAAAAAAATTACAAAGAGTAAACCTTTCGTCACTTAGGATTAAAGTGAGAAATCCCTGAGTTTTACTCCTTGTGATTTTTTCTTTGTAAGCGTGCGTGCTTGCTTGCGTTAGTAGAACCTCCATATATCGAATTTCAAGGTAAGAAAATTCGATATATAGAAATTTTGATACATGGAAACACATGAATGTATATACATTTTTAGTTGACAAGGTTAATTTTTATCACATTGATAGGGTTTTTACACTTTATTAACATGATAATAAAGGAACAGAGGGATGTGGTGTTGTATGTGTAACTAATACACAAATTTGGTTCATTTTATTTTTTTAAATGAAATATAACAAATGAATATATGTACGTATGTATATGTATTCATATGAACGTATAAATGGCATAGTAATGTTTAATTAGGAATTTACTAACATAGGTACATAATAAAAATTTCATTACCTCAAAGAGTTACACATTCTTAAAGTAAGATCTTATGTCTGTTTGTACAATACATTTAGATCGTAAAAACGTTCACACTTATTTAGCCTGAAAAATATCTCATCTGGAACATAATCTATGAACTGTAAGCCCCGACGAATAGTATCAAAATCTGACAATATTTCGTGTTTTGATGGTCTTGCAGGTTCTTCCTCTTTGAGCTGATCATCAATTTCCTCTTCTTCCGCTTGCTCACTATGAACAGAGGCTAAAATGTCATCGTCAGTGGGTTATTGGGCTACAACAACATTATCGTCAATCTGAAGAAATTGATCGAGTTCAACCTCACTGACAATATAGTTTTTCTCCTGTAAATGTTGCCAACTTGTGTGTACGTCATTCATCACATCATCTTCGACACTAGTTAGTGTTTCAGAAAAGCTGGCTTTTGAAAAACAATTTTTTATTGCAGTGGCGGTAACATTATTTTGCCAAACCTTTGCAAGCTCTGCTATGCTTGATCTCAGATCTATAGCGGTTGTAGGGGTTTTTTTTATCTCCAGGGCCCATAATATTCTTCTCAAAATCATCTTTCTGAAGTGAATCTTTAAATTCTTATTTATACTCTGGTCCATGAGCTGCATTTTTGAGGTAGTGTTTGGTGGGTGGCAGGAAAATTAAATTTATGTTGGACAATTAGGGTGAGCAGGACAATTGTCAATAATCATTACAATTTTTCTTCTCTGTTTTTTTATTTTTTGTTTAAGCTTGATAACCACTCTTAAAAAATGTCACCAGTCATCCAGGCTTTCTTATTAAAACTGTAATCGACTTCTAAGGATTTAACTCATTTGAAGCATCTTAATATGTTTTTTGTTTTGGATATCTTGGAGAGTTATAATTATTCTCCCAGGGTAACTTCATCTGAGGAAATCATTTTGTCCTGGCACATGTTTTTGATCACCCTGCTGAGAAATATTGCACAAAAGAATTTGTGGAGCACAAGTTTGCTCAAATTTTTTAGTATGAGTCGAGTTGAACTTAAAAAGCAAAGTTTCTTTCTACTGTCCAAATACTTAGCTGCTTTTCCAGTGGAAGATATGGAATTAGTTATTTCTTTTCCTTTTTCTTTATGGCAAGTAACAGATTTTTTAGAAGCAATTCGCCTATTTCTTGGGTTGTACAACAGAAAAAAAACTTCAGTATTGTCATAATATATATTTTTCCCCCAGGTATTACTGGTTGATTTTCTTTTATTTAGAGGTAAGAAGAAATAGTGGTGTGAACTGTTGAAATATCAGTTCATATCAGCAGTGGGGTCTGTCTGTCCATAGTGTGTCATTCTAGGGTTATGATTTATAATAAAAATTAAATCCTCATCATCAATGAAAAAATCCATTTTATTAAAGGAGATGTCTGAGAACAAAATTTAAAAAAATTAAAATTTATATCATTTATAGAAAAGGTAAGCAAGAATTTTTAGCCACTAATAAACATTAGAGAATGAAAGATAGACTTTTAAGGGGAAGCTCACTAAGAAGAGTGCTTGCCTAGCCTACATGAAATTAATGTGTTGAGAAGGTTTACCTTAGAGAGGGCTGGAAGATGGAAACTAGCTGGATAGGGAGACAAAAAGTGGGCTGTATCTCATGGGCGAGATGTAAATTATAAATACAGGGGGGAAATATTTAAAGACCAAGTTCTTAATGCTTGCAACTGAATTACACAAGTTAATGTGGACAGGGAAGAAATGCTATCGGCATTCAGCCTCGATACAATACATGAAGTTTTTAATTTTTATCTAGCGACATTTTTTGAAATACGTACTTTCAGCCTTTATTATTGATCTGTATAAGAAAAGCTTCGTGGTAAGAAATTTTTTGAGAAGAAAGCTTTTTAAAATTTTTTTTGGAATTTTACAGAAATATTTAAAAGTAATTAATAAAACTTAAATATTGAGTAGAAGATAAATAGATAAGAGAGAATGCATGTTGTTTATTGAACTATTTTAGCAGTTTGGCTCAGTGGGCAGTACAACTATATTGAGATTTAGAAAGACACTAATCAATCCCAATTTTGTGAACATCAAGAACTCATCAATTTTATTTATTTTTTATAATTTTATAATCTTTTTTTAACTTTTTTTTTTCTATTAGGATAGGTATATTTAAAGTAATCTGTTATATAAGAGAATAAACTATTTTTAATCCATTTAGTTATTAGAAAACAAATAATTAATTTTTTTCTCTTGAGTTTCATAAAATAGGTGTTCCTGTCCTGACCTTTTTTCTAGGTTTTACTATTTGAAGTTATGTGTTTAGTGTTATGTTAATGATGAATCGTGCTTTCTTTTTTACAAAAGATTTTGTTACTTTAAAGAAAGCTTTATGTTTTCACTGAATAACTGAATTTTTTTTTTTTTTTATCCCAGAGGAGAGGTAAAATTAGCTGACTTTGGTCTTGCTCGCCTCTACAATGCAGATGGGCAGCGACCATATACAAATAAAGTGATAACACTCTGGTACCGACCACCAGAGCTGCTCTTGGGTGAAGAGAGATATGGCCCTGCCATAGATGTCTGGTCTTGTGGATGCATCCTTGGTGAACTTTTTCTTAAGAAACCACTCTTCCAGGTATTCACCGTCAATTAAATTCATATTAATAGTGTTAAGAAAATTTAATTGGAATCTTACTTCACACTAAACATTATCATTAGATGATTTTAGTTGGGGTCCGCTCAAGGTAGATCCAGAAAAAAAAAATACAAATTTAACAAAAGTGTATTTTTTAAAAGATTATCTGCCAATGTTTCGGCTTACATTGTAAGCCATCTTCAGGGCTGTAGAATTACGTCATGAGACTACAATAATAATTGACATTATTATAATATAGAATTACCATAATGTAATGTGATATCAAAAGTATGAATGTAGAAAGCTATGTAAGAGAATTTAAAAACATGCAGACCACAACATTATTAAAAAAATAATTGAATAAAATTAAAACAGTAATTAAAAAATAATAGTTTACACTACCATATCTTGGGGGTATTTCTGAGAATATTGGTGGCGTCCTTAGTGAAAATAGTGTACAGGTCACCTATTAGAAAAATGTATTTTATGTTCCAATTCTTTGGGTATGCATCTGAACTTAAAAGACCCAGTAAAAATAGATGAATGTTCAGGAGTGTAAAGAATAAAATGTGCAAAATTCACTACATTATTTATATGACAAACAGGTTGGACAATTAATGCAAAATTTAAGGAACATTTAAGAAAATAAAAAATTAGTGAATTTTATTTATATTTAAACAAAGAAATGTACTTCAGTGTCCTATTAGGCAGCTCAAGCCACCGGCGGTACGGATTTAATTGTATTCTGAATTATTAGACTATTAGTAGACCCTGGGAATTAAAAAAAAATAAAAAATTAATGTTTATTCATTAAAAACATTTATTTTTAATAATAATTATAATCAATAATGTATCAGAAAGATAAGTTTTGTTCAATAACATAACTATAATAATATAGTATTATACAATAAATTCAAATACGATTAAAATAACAAAATCTAATATTCTTTTATTGATAACTTCATTATTTATTGTTTTTTGTGTGATTTGTTAAAACATTTCAAACAAAGTGCTGGCTGTCCCTCACAAAGCCCACAATACGTTTTAACTCTTTCAGTATTGTAAGTTGCACAAGCTCTGCCCTTTTTATTGGACATATTTTTATAGCATTCCTTGCAGTGTTTATGGGTGTCTCTTGCCGATCCTTCATATGATTGAAGAACATGTTTATGTGACGGTACATAATGGCATGTTCGTTCATTGGACAAAAGGTTATCAATAATAACTTCCCTAAATCTTAGCATAGTCACATTTTGAGTGCCCCATCTTTTATAAATATACCTCGCATTTATGAAGGAAGTTCTACCTATTATTGTATTTTTCGTAAACAACTGTAGTACGTTAATAGTTGATCTGTTAAATCAACATATTTTTTTTTGCAATATTGTAATCAAACACTGTATCGGGCTTTACTGGGCCATTTGTTCCTTGTACAAATTTACACTGGTGATTCTTGCAGGTAGTTAACATGCAAACTGGTCTTTTGTCAGTCTATTTGAGAAATTTTACACCACTACGATTTTCAAATGTCATCATTTCACCACATTTTTTCCATTTCTCCCGCCCTCAAATAGTAAGCCACCTAATAATCACATTACGTCATAGAAATGTGATTTTTCAATAATCTTTCCATTTTTCCCGGTATAAATTTTGAAATTATAAGTGTAACCTTCAGGCAAACACATTGTATACATGTATTTGTATACTTTAATGCCTGGGATATATTGGCGAAAGCCTAGACGTCCTTTCGAGGGGACCATACTTTCATCGATAACAATATTTTTGCATGGTATTATAGTACTCTTCAAGTTATCGACAATTGCTTCAATAATATTTTGAATTTTATGCAACCAATCTTCAGTTCTGGCTGTGGTATTATCCGAAAAATGTAAAAACTATATATATTGATAGAAATCGGTCACGTCTCATTGCCTTCTTTATGCGTGCGTTCGCATACATGTCGTTGTTTGATCAATACAGTCTTAATTTCTGGCAATTGCACAATACCAATAATAAGCAATATGCCAAAGAAAGTATTCATTTCATCTCTTGTAACAGACTGCCAGCCCTGTTAGTATATATACTCTGCTAGATGAAGAATTATTTATGCTTTGAGTAGCATATTTATTTGTTTCATCAACTATCATCTCTAGTATGTAATCCCTGAAGAATAGAACAGAAGCATTCCGGCCTGGCAAGCAGGAGATCCAGGTTCGAGTCCTGGCTGGGACAGATAGATTTTTTTATTTTATTCCCTCTCATTAATCATTTTAAATTTATGTGGGTTAATAAACCACAACCAAATAAATATTTATAATGAAAAATTAAAAAAGAAATGACAAGAGTCGACAAATAGTTAGACAATGTCAGCTCCTTCGAGATTAAGACGATGTATTCGTCTTTCTCGTGGGTTAGGCTCTCGCTAGTATGGTGAGAATTTAATAAGTTATCTAGCTTGTCCCAGTGGTGTAACGGAAACATTCCGGCCCGGCAAACAGGAGATCCAGGTTCGAGTCCTGGCTGGGACAGATAGATTTTTTTTTATTCTATTCTCTCTCATTAATTTATTTTTACAGTTCTTTCTTTTACTTCCTGCCGTTCTTCATCGTGATCCTCGTTCTCTGTTTTAGAATTCAAATGTTCTTCCTCCGTGGAAAATTTGTTCCTTTTATTGGTAACATTAACAAAATCCTCGTCTGAAGAGGAAGAAAGTATTCGTAGTCTTACCGTCTTTCTCCTGCTTCTAATTATAGATTCATCAGAATCACTTATTTCCATATCCATGTTATATATTTTTTATAAGGGCAAAAATTTTAAAAAATATTCTAATCACCTTACTAATTATACTAACTGCCAGAAATCTGTGGTTAGGATGAAAAAACGACATGCGTCACAAAACTTGCACAACAAGATCTTACTGTACTACAGAGCAACAAACTACGCGTATGCAGGTCTGAACAGGCAATAATGACGCACTGCTAGATGAAGCGCGATATTCATATGAGTGCCGATTCATAGCAAAACTAATTAAAATCAGCCCAGCGTGAACGTTTCTTGGCCCTCTATCAGAACTACCAACCTGTAGCAAGTTGACTTGGAATTGGAAGGGACCCAGAATGTCAGCTTTACTCTTTCTATAACTTTTAACCTTTCTATAAAATAAATAAATAAGTTTATTTAAGTATAATCAAAATTTTAAC
Organism: Oncopeltus fasciatus; assembly: GCA_000696205.2. Classification (NCBI taxonomy): domain Eukaryota; kingdom Metazoa; phylum Arthropoda; class Insecta; order Hemiptera; family Lygaeidae; genus Oncopeltus; species Oncopeltus fasciatus. The sequence goes on along the minus strand of KZ807260.1, from coordinate 383,182 downwards.
TTCTCTTAATTTATTTTAATAAAATAAATTTTAAGTTAANTTTTTATAAGAACAGTTTATTTATATAAGAAATATTCTACCTTCTTTAATAAATTTTGATTGCTTGAATTACTAATACTTGTGTCATTAGTGTTGTTTGCATTGTTTCTATTCATTGACATAGGATTTATAAATAATGTTATTGGTTATTTTAAATATTTTATATAATTTATTACTCACATTTGTTTAATTGTTATTTGACTTTATATATATTAATGCAAGTTTATAATTGTTTGTCAAAGTTTAATTTATAATAGTTTTTTGTTTTTATATATATTGTCCTAGTTGGTGTGGCTTCGAAAATGGGACCATTGGTCTTGAAAGTGTTCAGCAGTTGAAAAAGTAAAAATATACTCATTGCGCGAAGAGTTAAATGTTCCTAATTGCTTCCTAGTAAAATAGTCTTCACTCCAGAACATAATGCATTAAAAATAATGTTTTTTTGTTTTGCATGTTTAATTGAATCAATAGTTACTAGACCTACATTTTGTTAGGTGGCCTATATTGGTAATATTTTTTTGTAATTCTGTCTCCCTACTGTTTTCATTATTTTTTTATAATTCTTCACCTGGGTTCACTAAAGTCGAGGTCCTATTGATGTTCCTATTCTAGGCTTCTGCATAATACTCTTTTGAAGGAGGGCTATCCTAATATTGCCATTGTGTTCTGTACAAAATTGTTAAGTAATTATGGATGCTAGAGAAACACATGTGTGTGGTGTGTGTGTGTGTGTGTATAAAATCATTACATTATTTATATGTGATATATTATATCATGGTATCCACAATTTCTAAATATAGAAACTAAATGCAATATTTGAGCTTCTTTCCTTAAATTATGTTACTAATTTGTTAAGGCTGAAAGGAGGAGGGCTTTAGAAGTATACCAGGTATGCAAGTTTAAAATGTCGTTTTAATTCCAATAGAATGCGCTCTTAGCCTATTGAAGGATTTGTTTATCTCTAAACGCTATTTTGTTTGTTAGTCATTTGTTTACAAAAGTCAGTTGTTTTTAAGTCGTTTACGTGGACGTATCATACCTTTCTTTGGTGTTAAAAATGTCTAATTTTAAGCCAAATAAAGAGCATTTGCGGCATGTCATGATTTTCTTATTTAATCAAAAGAAAAAGGCATCTGAATGTCATCGAATTTTTGTTGAGACTTATGGCGATCTTGCTCCAACCGTCAAGACATGTGAACGTTGGTTTCAACGTTTCAAACGTGGTGATTTTGATGTTACTGATCAAAAACGAGAAAATCGACCAAAAAAGTTTGAGGACTTCGAATTGCAATCTTTATTAGAC
>KZ807260.1:359378-369859 GCA_000696205.2 Oncopeltus fasciatus | reverse complement strand
TAATTCCCAATCCTCTCTTATATAAGTTAATTTAACTTTTTTTATTTATTTTAATAAAACATTTATTCTTTGTGTAGAATAATGAAATTAGTGTAATTTTACTTATTGTTATCTTTGATGGTTCTTTTCATTTTTTAATTTCTATAAATTAGCTATTAATGCAAATTGCACAAAGTATTTTTAATATTTAATTGATTGCAGTCTGATCCTATTTCTCACCAGTTAATGGAAGCACTGAGGTCTGAATTGAAGTCTGCTGCAGCAAGATCTAATAATGGAACAGGGAAGTTAGACCCGAAGCAGTTAATTTTCTTTCCTACTAAAGGTTAGTATTGTTTTGTGTAAAATGAATAATGTTTCTTCAGTTGAATTTAGTGTAATTAACTAAGGATCATCCAAGTGAAGTGGAAATCATCCTTGCATTTTTTGAAATCACATTCATCCAACTTTTCAGTTTTAAAATATGTTAGTCATTGGTTCTTGGTATCCCTTCTGTTTATAAAGACTTTCTATTTTTTTTTCTTTTCTTTAGTAGTTATTACTTTTACTTTACCTTAAGTCAAATATAAAACTTAAAGTGTGATTAGAGTTTTCATAAAATATTATGTTTAGTATCACCTGAACCAATTTCTGTCATGTTTTTGGGTTTAAGGGTATGGCTTAGTCATTAGCATTTATTAATATAGTTTAAAGGTGTTGGCCTTTTATCAATAGGTCACTCAGTTCAAAGGTTCATAGTGAATAATATGCTTCTTTTAAGGGGAAAATGAGCAGTAATGTTTTAGCAAATCTGAATAGCTTGAAACTTCAAAAAATGTTTTAATTTAAAAAAATATAGATTTTCTTAACAGTTTTTATTAGTCTAAATTTATGTTCTCTATTTAAAGTTCCTAAATTTATGGTAAATTAGATCTGAATTTAAAAAAACAAAAACAAATGCAGGTGATATTATAAGAATGGCTTAAATAGTAAATTTTACCCTTGTAGAAGCTGCAATTAGTTGTTTTTCTTCATAAATTTTTTTATATCACTTTTAAATATAAATATAAGGTTTAATTCATTAAATCAGACAAATAGTAGTAGAGGATTACCTGAAGCCTTATATTTGAGTACTAATAATTCCTTAGTAAATAAAACAATGTAATTCACATTTCTCTTTTAATTATTAAGTTTGTAGTTCTCAGAGGAGTCCCATACCCATCTCCAGTACGAATGACTCGAAGCAAGGCCATTTAGTAATAAGTTTTTAAATTCAAAATGAAAGGCTACATTCATTATTGAGCAAAATTGGTCCAAGAGAAGTAGGGTGATTTTTTGTCTTGTCAAGTGCAAGTAATAATAATTTTTTTGATGTAGCGGGCATAACATTTAGTTTAGAGTAATGAAACTCGACACAGGTGACAAAATCGAAAGACAAAAACAAATATATAAACTATAATACTGAGAGATTCTCTTAACTGAATTATTAGTTTACAAAGTTCACTACCAGGGTGCACATAAGCATAAGGAGGACTGGCTTTCCTCTAGCTATAAAAAAGGACGACAGTCCCCACAGATTAATAGACCCATCACTCTGAAGTTAACCCATTATCTAAAGGAGTAATCCCCTATACAAAAATCCCCTTGTCCTCCAAGGTTAGCGGTGGTTTGGAGCAGGCCAGATCAGCCTACTCCTTGAAAAATGACTCAATCATGAATCTTTTTAATATTGTGTGTTAGGTATGTATGGAACTCTGAGGTCTAGCCTAGTGTGCTTCACATGAAGTGGCTAAAGATCCCTTGATCTTTAGAGCCTATCAGAAAGAGAGAAAAATTACATGGGTATATCGGTATGCATGTATGTACTACCCTAATAAAACTACCCAAAAGAGTGTGGGTTGATCCACAACTATTTACGAAACTAAAACAGATGCTGCTTCTTTTAAATGACAGATGTTTTGGTTTTTTGTGTTTTTGTTTTTTAATATTGACGTTCTGTGTATTTGGTTTTTATTTAAGGTAGTGGATTATTCAATTTATCAAAATCTAATAAGTATTGACATCACATAATTTAGCTATTACTATTCATGATCTATAAGAGGCTCTAGAAAAAAATCTAGGCTCATCAAGTTGATCTGGCAAAGAAAATGTCAATCTTTTTAGGAAATTAAGCTATTTTCATTCGTACTACGAACAGACGTTTGGAAAATGTTTTTAGAGCTTCTTCAGTCCTTAAGGGATGTTAAATATATGATCTTTTCAAACTTTTATTATGTATCTACATTTATAAATAATATTTTTATCTGTATACTACACTCTAAAATCAGAACTAAATAGGTCTAATATATATATAAATATTTTTTTTAAATTATTAACTCCAATTTTTATATTAACTTGTTATAATTAGCAATGCCAAACTTGTTGATTGGGAGTTTCTTTTACACTGCATGGTGTTACATACTAATAAGAGAATACTTCATCTATTCTTAACAGATATGTAAAGAACTTTATGAATCACTACTCATTGAATTGCACCAATATGTTTGATAGACACATAATGGATTTTAAAGTATAAGTATCATATTGCAAAATGTGCCCAAATATTGCAAGTAATGAACGTATTTTGATTTACAAGTTTATAGATAAGAACTGTGCAAAAAAGATTCTAACAGTGGAGCAAAAAAAAAATTATGAATCCTATTTGATTAGTTAACTGCTCTAGCAGTTCAGTTTAGAGGTTTTTAGTTAAAGCAAGCAATTAAGGACACAGTATTAGTCCTTTTATTAATAAAAAAAATTACTAACAAATTTTATTCCTTTGTTATATAAGTCAATTAAATTGTGGTTTAATTCAATTTCCCTAACCAAAATAAGTGATACTCAGTTCAGACATCTTAGATCTACCACTTGTGCAAAAACTTCATACAGATAAAAAATCAGACTGTAATCACAGTGTATAGATGTGGGAAGTCAGAACATTTTTCTTATAAATAAAAAAATAAAAATAAAAAATTGTCCTTTTTACAGGTGGATCAGGGGAAAGTGGATTTGATGCTCATGCTGTGTATGCTGGTGATAATGCTGTCTCCTCATCAAGTGGTGGACCCCGATCCCAGCTAGCTTCTGAAGCCGTCCGTAACACTCTTGCTGCACTTCTTACCCGTTTCAATCATCAGTCTGCTGCTGCTACCCTTCATCTCGATGATGGTAATTCCCAATCCTCTCTCTAACCTTACCTTCATCTCTAGCCCCATAAATTTGTATATATCCTAGTTATTTATGTATATTTAGATTCAATCTGTAAATAAGTATATATATATATATATATCCATCTGTTATCATTATATGGTAGAAAATGACCAGACNTATATATATATATGTAATTCTTAATTCATGTTATGAAATTTATTTGTAAATTACAGTTAAGTCTGAAGGTTATTAGTTTGAGTTAATTTTAAATAATTAGAGAGGTATAACTGCAACAATTCACTGGTTTATTAACTGAAAGTTTAATCAGTATTTTAACCTCATGTCCAATACCTTAAGACCATTGAAAGTTATTTAAAGTTCAATCCCATGAGATATTGATCTAAATAAATATTTGCCTTGAAGAAAAGGAATGGTCAGGGTTTGATCAAGTGTTATTTAAATAGAAATATTTTTGTGCTTTAAAACAGTTCTTACTTAAGCCATTGATTAGGTTTGAATTTATGCCTTCTCTGTGGGAAAAGATTCTTATCTTTTATTTATCTGGCTGTAAAAGTGAATCCGGAACTTGTGTTTTGTAAGTTTTTAGTTACCGAAGTTCTTGTGTATCGTTTTATTATTGTGAAGTTAGAACTAACAGTTTCTCAGTGTAACCCAGTTTTATTATTATTTCTTTAGCACCAAATAATCTCTGAAGCTCAGGCCAAAACATTGGCTAAATTTACAACAGTTTGTCAGCTAAAATATGTTCTTATTTCTATACCAATTAATTAAATTAAGACCATTTCCCCTTCTCTCAAAAATCAATTTATCTAAATTGGTAAAACAAAATTGCTAATATTTTTAGTCATACATTTATTCAATTTATTTTTAGTGACTGTTATTAATTATGCTTCATAAATTTACTTTAAATAAATATATTCTTTGCTAACCAAATTTTAAAATTACTAATAAATTTTGATATTATTTGAAAAACCCCCCATATCAATATTCATAGAATTAATTTCTTATAAATTAAAATAATAAAAAATTCCATGAGGTTATAATTCTATTTTTTATGTTGGGATGCTTTCCTTTAATAAATAAATGGTGTGTAGTTATGACATACCCTCTCTAAGGAAATTATATTGCCAGCAACCTCAAGAGCATTCAAAGATTTCTTATTATCAATTGTTTTAAACCAGAAAATAATGATTGTTCTGAACTATTATGATATAAGTTAATATATATTTCTTTCTTTCTTTTTTGTGGATAATTAAATTGAAAATGTCTTTTATTAGTGGTTGTTTAATTTTCGCTGGTAGTTGGCTGAAATATATTTAAATCAACTTGTAATTATTTTCAAAGTTTTATATTATTTTTTTGTTTACAAGAAATATTTGATGTACATATTTTTTTTTTTTTTAATTATGAATACTCTGTGATTATTGTATATATAAATGTAGAAAAGTTTGAAGAGGAGTTAATACAATGTACTATTACTTCAATGGGCAATATTTGCTCTTATATTGTAGATCAAATATTAATAAATGTATCAATTCTTTAGCCAAGAATTGTATATAAATTACACCTATTGTTTTGTTTCTTTCAAAAAAAACAAGGCTTTTATTTTAATATTTTTACTGCTGTGAAAATAAAAATGAATTTTGTTTTTATTGAATTATGTTATTTTTTGTTTTTGCAGAATTCACCCTTCATTCATATCCCTTTTAGTAGTAGCCACTGAGGATAAAATCAAGAGATTTCGGGTTTTTTTCTTGAAATTTTTCCTATAATATAGAATTATCCTATATAACAATAGTTGCTATTTTTGAGTTATCCTATTCACCTTGCTCTAAATTAGGCTTCGACCCATATTAGGCTTATATTAGTTCCCTAGCTCCAAACTTAAACTAGGAATGGGAAACCTCCCCTTTAATTAAGATAGAAAGAAGCAGACATTGTCGACCAAAGATGATTCTGTAAAATATTATTTATTTTTAATGAATTCCTAAGGTATGTAACTGTTAAGATGCTTGGAGGTTGGTTGGCCATGGACTATTATGCTGGAGAAATTAGTCGGGGTTTCGGCCAGGATCAGAAAAATAAAATACTCCAAAATTATTAGGTATTTTATTATTGTCAATGTTTTGAATTGTAAATAATCCTCAGGGCTGAAATACGACACATACTATTACACTTATAGAATTACAGATTGGAATGAACGGACAGAGATCTGGTATGTTATATGACAGAAAAAGATATACAGATAAAACTAAAAATTTCAACTATAAAAATAAATCAATTTTTTATGTACTGATAGTGAAGTAGGGAGAGATCTCCGAGGGAGGTTTATGGTCACATCTCAGAGTGCAGAACTAAACTGAGAAACAACAGATGAGAGGGGCTTTGTCGAACTGTTAGCTGTTAAGGTTGCTCTCATGACAGATTTTTGAAATTTTTTTTTTTTTTTTAATTTTCTGATCCTACTAGGTGCTAAGAATGATAGTCACTAAAATTATATGTATGTTTGTTTGTCAACTTGCTATAGTTCAGTTTGCAGTGTTAAATGAAATCCAATAAGTAGCTTTTAAATGCAAAACAAAAGGCTAAAGTTATTAATTAGCAAAATCGATCCAAAAGGAGTAGGGGATTTTCTTCATTGTCAAGTGTGAGTCCAAAGAGTTTTAGCGGGCGGGTATCATAATCTGTTATTAATACTACTTACACAGTGAAATTGAACCCTATATCTTAATAGAATTTGTTAGGGTTCGGTCAAGGTTGATACAAAAAAAATCCATTATTTTAATTGTATTTTTTTTTGGATCAACCTTGACCAATAAATTCTCTACTAATAGTCTTAACAGTCAAAAACTCCATTTGGGCTTATATCTTAAGCTGTTTAGGGTCATTTCTCTTCCCGCCACCTCCTCTGTTTCATGCATTGTTTTAGCATTCCAACATTGGATTTTGATCAGTTCCATCCTGGCAAGTTATTTTCTATTAGGTCACTGTGGGTTTCTCTTCATTCTAGATTATTTAATTGATTTTTTTTGGGTGTATTGGTGGGGCTACTACCTTGTGCTTTACAAGATGAGCAATCCACTTCTTGCTCTAGGCATTCATGTAATACAAATTATTATCCTAATCACTTGCTATGGAAAACATTGAAATTGAGAAATTATATAAACAGTGTTATATATTTATAAATATTAATTTTGTTCTGATATATTATCCCATGATAGATTTTTTATTCTATTCCCTCGCATTAATTGTTTAAAAGTATTATATATTCTTTGACATATCCCTGCATATGGCTCCTATGTCATGAATGGCTCAAAGGGTGAATATTGTACTCTGCTAATTGAGACTTTAAAAACATCTCTAAGAAACTCATTTTATTCTTTTACATACACTGGGATAAACACTGGTTACTGGGATTTACAAGTTACTCAACAATAGCACTTCGAGTCTAACCGCCAGCAGGGTAGTAGGAGGAATGATGACCATTGAGCTAAGTATTCATCAATTTATCATCCAGCTTGCTTTCACACTGTTAACAACCTATTCATTTATAATTTATTGCAAATAAATATCCCAGTTCCTCAATATTTACAGTCCACCCATTACTGAGCTATCAGAGTACTCAAATATGTAGAACATCATCTTTGTGTATACTTGTTTTCTACATGACATGACTTGTAAAATTTAAATAAAAAGCTTAGTTCATTAATTGAACCAATAGATTTGGGGTTTTTCAGCTATAGCCCAGTAAAATTCAAAGCTGGGACCGTTTTAAGCTGCATGGACCATATCAATTTACCTCAATGAAATAAATAAGACTGTAAATTGATGCAATGAGTTGAATCACTAAATGTAATGGTTTACTTAAATAAAAATTATTGCTTCTGGGATTTCAGAAATAATAAAATTTCCTCCGAAAATTTATTAGCAACTCCACAGATTTCTCTAAATCTCCGAATTATGTTATTCAAATGTAGAGAGTAAATAGTTTTCGGGCTGTGTTTCTAGGTTTTTCTATTTTATAATGTCGCCTTCACACCACCTTGTTTGTCTCTTGAACTTATGCAGATAAAAACTCTGGCTTGCTATAGCCTGAGGTTTTGAAAGGTCTCCGTTAAATGAATGAGATCGATTATGAGAAGGATTCAAATTCATGAGTTTTTCTGCTTATTGAGAACTTGTAAGGCTTAAATGCCAGGATATGTGATTCAAATCCTCTTATTTTGAGGCGTGAGTTGAAACACAAACCTCAACAGGGCAACATGTTTTATGAATAATATCAAAATTTTTAACAACTGGTCAAGTTGTAGCTAAAATTACCTAATTACTATAAGGCTGTTGAGGTAACCACAGGGACCTAAGATAATTGATTTGTTGTCAACTATAATCAGCTGGACATGACAAAACCACAAGGTCTTCAATATTTCATGTGATGTAGTTTCAACTAAAATTGCTATGGTTTTTCTTTTCCAAGTGTTATACCTTCTTGGAGTTGCCTTGATTTTCAGATTCTGAATAAAATTTTTTCAGTCCCTCTGTGATTTTCTTAGCAGTCTTGTGGATCCTACTTTAAAATTTCAAATTCTAATTTTAGAACTACCTTAGAAAATTTAATCTGGAAATTTTCCATTTAAAAAGTTGGTAATTAACATTTAAATTCTAAACAAAAAGTTAAGTTTGTTATTGAGCACTACTAATAGTATGTACTAATGGTATTTGAAATTACTGGAAATGTCAAGTGCAAGTACAGCTTTTTCGATTAAACAGGCGTAATATTTAGTTTAGAGCAATGAAGCAACACAGATTATTTACTTATTTATTGATGGAAAAAATATTTTAGGCCCAAATTGAACATTATGAAATTAGTAATGGGGTTTACTTGAACAGAAAGTTTTTAATTTTATGCCCTGGAAGGCACAATTAGTTGTTTTTCTTAATGAATTGGCCTATCACTTTTAAACATAAGTTAATAGGATGAGTTTTTTAAAGAGTAAAATTGGACCAATAGGAGTAGGAGATAACGTGAAATGTCAAGCATGAGTACAGCGGGCACAATATATAGTTAAGTGCAATCATTCTCAACATATATTTGATTATTGATAAAAGTTATATTCCAAAAGCTTAGGAGATTACATGACATATAAAGTTCAAATGTATATATTCATCAACTGCAATACTGAGAAGTTCACTTGTTTACACAGCTCCTGCATGATGGACTTGATTTATCTTATATATATTTGATTTATCTTATGTAATACACATATATGTGTGTGTGTAAACATACACATAGAATGATTTTATTGTCTTTTAGGTAGAGTTGGTATCATGAGACCAATCTCAATAGCAGTATTCCTTTAGTACTCGCTAACATAAAAGCCCATTGAAGATTTTATAAAACTGCGTACACATTGTAGTTAAAGAATAAACAATTAATGCGCGGGTATAGAATAAAAAATCTATCTGTCCCAGCCAGGACTCGAACCTGGATCTCAACTAAATTAATATTTATAAATGAAAATAAAAAGTAAATAAGGGGAGTCGATAAATAGCTAGACAATGTCAGCTCCTTCGAGCATAAGACGATGTATTCGTCTTTCTCGTGGGTTAGGCTTTCGCTAGTGTGTTGGGAATTTAATAAGTTATCTGACTCGTCCCGGTGGTGCAAGTGGTAGCATTCATGTCCGGAAAGCAGAAGATCCAGGTTCGAGTCCTGGCTGGGACAGATAGATTTTTTATTCTATTCCTTTGCATTAATTGTTTAAAATTTACATGGGATAATAAACCACATCTAAATTAATATTTATAAATGAAAATAAAATGTAAATAAGGGGAGTCGATAAATAGCTGGACAATGTCAGCTCCTTTGAGCATAAGACGATGTATTCGTCTTTCTCGTGGGTTAGGCTCTTGCTAGTGTGTTGGGAATTTAATAAGTTATCTGACTCGTCCCGGTGATGCAAGTGGTAGCATTCATGCCCGGATAGCAGGAGATCCAGGTTCGATTCCTGGCTGGGACAGATAGATTTTTTATTCTATTTCCTATCATTAATTGTTTAAAATTTATGTGGGATAATAAACCACAACTAAATTAATATTTATAAAATGGTAATTAAAGAATGTTTCATTCATAATTTATCATGGCATATAATCCCTAATACCTATTTATCAATAAACAACTCCGAGTTTAGTTTCATTGCTTTAAACGAAATATTGCGCCCCCTCCATTAATAGCATTGTATTTTTAGTACTTGAAATTTCATGTAATCTCTTATATGCCTCATTAACATACCCAGCCTTTCAATTGCACTTAATTCAATTTTGCATTTAAAAGTGATTTGCCAAATTCCATTGAGTAAAACAATTCTTTTGGCTCCTAGGCAAAAAAATAAGGATTCAGGTACTTAAATAAAGATTCCTACTATTTAACTTTGAGGCACTGGGTCAGCCCAGAGGATCCGTTCAGGTCACTAAATCAAATTAGGTCTCGGGTTCAAATCCCTGAGGACCTACAGAGCAACCTGTAAATAGTCCCACCATCCATGACACTCCGAGGTTGAAAGAAAAGTAAAATTAAAACAAAAATAATTTAAATTTTGCTGTGAAAGTTCTAAAATATTTCTTTTTCAATAAACAAATGTGTGTTGTTTTCGTTCCTAAGGACTAAGTGCTTCGGCTTTTTCTATTTGCACTAGACTAGTTTTAGTTAACGACAGTGATGTCCTCTGCCTAATGTCCTGACATTTAATTTTTAGAATTGACTTCAGTAACTATGATTCTTTTAAGTTTCTTTAAAACATATGTAGCTCTATGAACTCTTTTTTCTTTTCTTTTTTATCTCATTTGTGTGTGGTTTTTAATTTTAATTTTGATACAAAATTACTCCCAAGAATTATTGTACTTTTGACCTCTTCAAGTTTGATATTTTTTAAGCTAATATCTAAATGCACAGATTCATCACCTTTCATATTAAAACTAACATAATGTATTTTAGACATATTTAATTAAACTTTTTTTGTCCCATCCAAAAAGACTATTTTCTAAGGAATGGTTTATTTTTCATGCTGTTGGCTTAAAAAAATGGGTTATATGGAAATTAGATGATCGGTAATGTATTTCATGTGCCTTGGTTCCATCTGGTATGATTGGTGAGAGATAATCGACCTCAGGATTTTATGCTTTCTCATCATCAGTTTTCATCATTATTTTTACCTCAATAAGATAATTCTTAATTTTACATATTTTCAATAATTTTGCATTTTTTTAAATGATAATATAATATAAAATATACTAAA
>KZ807260.1:308342-355456 GCA_000696205.2 Oncopeltus fasciatus | reverse complement strand
CTCAAAAATTAATGTGCGCCCATATATATCAAATTTTAAATTTTATAAGTTATGAATTAACTGGGTCATGTCTTGTTATGGGGTATTAAATGTACTTTTATATGTTGGAAGTATGGGAATTTGGAATCTGTGGCATAAAAATTTATAAATGTCTGCATTGTGGTAAGATTTGTCTTAATTTCCACAGGACCTTACAATTTAAATAGTAATAAATTTAAAATTCATAGGGAAAACCTTTGTAGATCCGGCGACTAGAACCTATCCTTGGTTGATTACGTCACTGTAACGTTATTAAATCACACAATTTAATAGAACACAAATTTTTCTCAAACGGGGGGGAGGGGGTGGGGAGACCTCTTCATTCTGTTGTAAAACATTTTGCGGGTGGTAATGGCAGATTACAAAAAGAATTAATGAATTAAAAATATTGTAGTCAAAATGCTAGGCTACCTCTTATTGACGTCACAAAATAGATAATAGTTTGAGTGCTGGATACAAGTAGGTTTATCTAGAGGGGGTGTTGCGTGCGGGGGCTGAACCAGGGCTAGAAATCCTCATACACAAAATAAAATGCCGGGTCTGGTTGCAGTAGTTTATGTAATAATGAATTTGCCAATATGGATTGTGACTTCCGAATTAGCACCACAATAATATTGTCATAGCATAAATGAAATGTTTATAAATTACTTGCAATTGTTAATAAAAAGGGAAGCAAGAAAAATGTTGATGTTTCATGAAATGAAAAGTACAGAATTTATAGGTTTTCAATGAAAATGGTTTATTGGCATTAGTTTAACAAATAAAAAAAAATATTGTATTCAAGGGAATTACAAAAGAAATGAACTTGATTAAAAAATAATAAATTGAATAATTAATTAATAAATAATAAACATAAATAGTTTGTAAAAATTGTATGAAATCCTAATTTTTACTTTGACTGCAACTATTTAGAAGATTCGTTGTTGTACGAAGGAGAGAGAAAAGGAATAAATAATAATAGGTCTGACCTGATTGTGAGCTCAGGAATATAAGATTGTTGAAAATAACAAACTGCGTCGAATCCGGGTGAAGAAGAAAAGGTTGTCGTCTGGTTGAACTGATGAGGCCGGCCGGCAGTCAAAGAGTGTGCAGGCAGCGTCGGCCAAAGTACGGCTTCGGTGAGATGTTGGCAGTACGCTAATTGTTGGACTACTAGCGTGGTATGGATTAGCACTCTTCCGTGCTATAATAATTAATGATTCAAAAAATTAAATAATCAAATGTCGCTATTTCAGGAAAAGAAAATGTTCAATCAACTTGAAATGTCTCCGATAGGGAAATAGCGAGAATCACTAGAACAGTACGGTGCTATCACGTCAAGGGACAAAGCTTAACTCGTAGGCTTAAGAGTATTTGAACAACAACAACGGATTCCTTCTCTCCCCCGTGTGACCTGCCTCTCTCTCTCCTTGTTTATATTAGTAAAATTATAGTTCAATAAGAAATCAAAATATCAAAAATCAAAATAAAACTCAAAACTTATTATTTACAATTATAATCATAATTAAAAAATGATTTATGGAACTAAAATGTATGAAATTAAAATAATATTTAATCTTTCATATTTAAAATAAAAATAATAAAAGGAAGATAGTTTCAGGATTAAAATAAAAATAAATGTTGAATGACTTCAACAGGGGGAACATCTAAAAATGTATTGAAGGGAAGCAACTTTCGCCAACAATCAGTCATATCATTTCCCTCATGCACATATGTGTATATTGTTAAAGACTAGGGAAGCATGTGATGACCAGAAGACCAGACCAGTACGGGAAGGGGCCAATTAAGAATGCCACCTGCTTCCTTATTTCATAAGAGGAAATCAAGGTTACGCAAAAATAGCTATTAGATTCTGCTAAGACTGCCTCACCCCTTCCATGGAGTTATAAAAGAGGCTCGCTGGTGCCCCCCAGTACTGATTGGTTAATCAGTGTCAGATCGCTTGTCTTAGACCGTCGGGCTGATCATGCCCTTTGCAGTGCCGGTGACAGTGGAATGTTAAGTGACTGTAATTAGCAAGTTTTCTGAGGCCTATTTGTAAATAAGCACATTTAATTCATTTGTATATATTTTAATTACAGTTTTCTATTTATTCATTTATCAGTTAGTAAGGGCAGTTACTAGTATGTTTGTTACTAGTATGTTTAATTATTTTTTATAATAAATTAAATTAAATTTATCTTTGTTCCTAATTATTATTGACCCCCAACCTATGACAATATGTTCAAGTTAAATAGTGTTTAAATAGTTTTACTTATATTTACTGTCATAAACTTTTAAAAGAATTTTATTCAAGAATTGTACAAAAATGAATAAATAATATCTTAAAATACAATTATGGGCAATTTATTCATTTTTTAAAATTTGAAATTCATTATTTGAAAATTTATTGATGAAACTAAAGATAAAAAGACTAAAATAAAAATTTGAATTTGGGCAAATGAAGGCGGGTAGAATACTACCCGCATAACATTTAGTCATTTCCCACTTCTCTTAGAGCCTTTCTTCGTATTCCTCAGTTACTTCGTCCTCTCAAGTTTCCTCAGTACTTGACGATCATAGCTTAAGGCACACTACAGTTCATGTAACTAATCTACATTGTTTATTCACCTATCTCAAAATGAATGCCTGTGTGAATGTGATTGGTCTCTAACAATGTTTACTCAATTCCATTGACTACTCTTGAATGTGTTGCTAATTTCAATCTAATTTTTTTATCAAATACGGCTAAGAGAGAATCTGAAGTACTTTTTGCACATTCTTGGCGACACTGTACATAGCCTACTTTGTATAGTAAATTACTGTTAAGCGGACAATACGTATAAATGCGTCAGGCGTAAAAAATATCGGATACGGGTAGGACATGTGAATACGTCCTCAAAAATTAATGTGCGCCCTGGAACGGACAGGATGTATATTTGTCGATCCACTATGATTTACGTCATTCATGCGTGTCTCGGGACGAATGAACATGCGTATAGAATCAGAACAATTTCTCTATCGTGAGTGATAGACGTGTTTCGTGTGACGAGTGACAGGTACTTATTTACACTTATTTTATTTTATTTTATTTATCTATTTTAATTAAATGCTTACAAATACATACAATGGCTATAAAAATATTTCTATTATATTTTTTTTTATTTCCAATCTTTTTATAATATTTTTTTAGTGCTCATCAAAATGAATGTGAGCGATATCAGTGATGATGATGTATGTTTCAATGTACTGACAAGTAAAAGAAGGAGACGCATTATAAGTTCTTCATCGGAGTCATCTAACAATGATGTTGACTACGACACACAATTGAGCGATACAGAGAGTGAGGATAATGAAGAAGTTGATGAAGTTGGTCCTAGCAACAACGTCTCTGGTGTCTCTGAAGAATGGGTGCCTCAAAATGCAGAAAGACCACCATTTCCCTTTACTGCACATCCGGGAGAAACATTCAACAAACCTTCGAAAAAAGTTCCTTTATTTTATCTAGAGAAGTTTTTACATGAGTACCTTAGAAAATTACTAACAGAACAAACGAATTTGTATGCTGCTCAATTTTTTGCCAATAAACCACGTTCGAGACTTCGAAAATGGAAGGATACAAATGCACATCTGAGATGAAGATATTTTTGGAGCTACTAGTTTTACAAGGGATAATTGGAAAACTAACTTTAGAGTGTTATTTTTCTAGAAGAAGATTATTGAAACGCCCTTTTTTCATGAAGCTATGTGCGAAAACAGTTTTAGATTATTTTGTACGTTTTTTACATTTTGCAGACAATCTAAGTTTTGATCCTAAAACGTCTTATATAAAATCATACAAAATCGATCCAATTATAAATAATTTGACAGAAAAGTTCTAAACATTATATGTTTGTGAACGAGACATATGTGTCGACGAGTCTCTTTTATTGTGGAAAGGGAATTTATCCTGTTAGCAATACATAGCAACGAAACGAGCTAGATTTGGCATACAGCTATTCATTTTGTGTGAAAGCCATTCTGGATACGTTCAAAACATCATTTTATATATAGGGAAGGACGCAAACTATGGTTCAAATTACCCACAACAAAAACAATCATCAAGAATTGTGTTGGAGTAGGTACATGACTTACTGAATAAAGGGTATAGAATTTACCTAGATAATTTCTATACTTCAATTCATTTGGCTGAACTCTTGTGTCAAAACAACACCGACATTGTATCGGTATCCCCAGTGAAATAAAAACAAAACGATTGAAAAAAAAATTACTGCTCAGTTCAATTCATAATGATTGAAAAGAGAGGAAGAAGTCAAGAAAAACCTAATGTTGTCCTCTATTACAATAAGAATATGGGCGGCGTAGATGTGGGAGATGGAGCTATGGCGGCATATATTTTGTACAAAAAGGATAAAGGTAATTTGTTAGAGACTTCATTTTTTGTTAGAGTGTAAAGAGAAATGAGTTGATAACAATATCTTGAACACCCACCCACAAGCAGCTCTACTACACCTAAACCATCACGCACAGTGGAAAGGCATTTTCCAGAGCTAGATACAGGAAAATCTAAATCCCGGAAATGTCGAGTGTCTTACAAAAAAGCTGCTAGAAAAGAATCTACTTACTGGTGTCCGAATTGTTCTGCAGCATTATGTATTAATAATTTTTTTCAAATATATCACATAGAAAATGAGTTTTGAATACCTATTGTGTAATTTTGTTTTGTTTACTTGCTTTTAATTGTTTTGTGATTCCTTTTGTACTTCAAAAATATTAATAAACAACATATATTTCATAGTTTTTCATTTATTGTATGAATAAATAAAAATATGAAATGACGGTCTCCCGGCGTATTGACATGTCCTAGCGAAACAATACGCGCCCGGTACATGTTGCATAATTTGAACGGGAACTCCCCGGTTAACAGGCTAGTTTTATGTGTTTTAAATATTACTGCTAAAATAATTTAATGTTTTATATGTATGAAGTTATTTTTTTAATTTATTACCATTAACACGTCTAATTACAAAATGCTAAAATAAGAAAAGTTTTACATCGACCCCAGATAAT
Source organism: Oncopeltus fasciatus (assembly GCA_000696205.2). Taxonomy (NCBI): domain Eukaryota; kingdom Metazoa; phylum Arthropoda; class Insecta; order Hemiptera; family Lygaeidae; genus Oncopeltus; species Oncopeltus fasciatus. The sequence continues at coordinate 350,368 of KZ807260.1, read as the reverse complement.
TTGATACTAATCTTCAATAAGCTATCCATGTAACCCATGAATTATCAAAGAAATATCAAAGGACTTCGAATATTCGGGAAACAAGCTTACAGCCCCATCCTAGCTTCCTAAGTGCCTGCGGAATAATTTTGTAAGTAATATAGCCTGCCACAAGGACCAGAGACCACATTCCCGTCTTAACAATAGTCCTTGCTAGCCGTAATATAATTCAGCTGTTGCATTCAACCAATGAGAATACTAAGTGGGAATGCATACGGTGCCGAAACTTTTATTTCGTGATGTCAACACGAAATACTTTTGATTTTTTTTATTATCTTGAATTGCCCATTCCGCCCTCAGTTTTTTCTCAGAGCTGGGGTCTACCTCCCCGGATTATTTTGTATTAAAAAAATCCGTACGCTATAAGACACAGAATCTGTGGGATTTAATAACGTTATAGTGACTAATCAACTAAGGGGCCCGATACATTCAGGTTTTTACAGTTCCCTATTGTCCATAAAGTTTTTTTTTTTTTTTTCAGTATTTCGCGATTAGTTTGACCTAATTGTTTCTCTCAACAACATTAACATTGAAAAGTGAATAGTACTTCTGTATGAAAAAATTTACTTTTCATCTAGAATGGATAGTCCTTTATTTCATCCAATAAAGTGGAATATTTTATACCGTGACGTCACTACAATTTTCATTTTACTTTTACATTTATACATTTACCTCTTGGTCCAAAGAGAGTTAATATTTAGTAAATTTTCGATTTATTATAAACTGTTGAATTTGAATGAAACTGAAATTATAGAATACATTTGTATTTAATTATTCGTGTTTAAGGCGGGCGACTATATATTATATTAGATTTGAGAAAAAAAGGATTCTCACTATTTTAAGAAGGCCTGTAAAACAGGGCCATAAAACTTGATTGGTTATCAATTTATTGTATTTTTGGGCCTTTCAGTCCTTCCTAGGGATGATCTCATCAAGAGAAAAAACATTGGATCCTCATTCTTTGAAAGAAATATGGATATCATTATTTGATGAAAGTATTCAGAGTAAAGAAACTGATGATGACTGCCTTGGTTTGATGATGCTGTTAGAAACCGCGCTACGAAAAGGAAAGAGTATGTGAAGAATGCCAGGTTTTGTTGTATTATTATTATGTCATTGTCATTTATTAATTGATAATAATACTACATATTGTTATAGTAATAATCACGAACTGTTGGTAATCCATTTAATTATTTGTAGGTCTTATTAACTCTAATTTAGAATTGAAGGTGTCAAATAACAGATTATTTAAGGAGTTAAACTGGAAAACACAAGAATACAACAAGCTTAAAATCGAAAACCAAAGGTACTTAAAAAATCTTGAGTATGATAATTGTAATTTATAAAACTTCAATGTAAGTAGTTAGCATTCAGTGCAATTTCGTTTCTCTAAGTTTATATCTCAAATCATTAAATACCTTATTACATTATTTATGTACTACAATTATATTTTAGGATTGAGAATGATCAGGATGTGTGACAGAATAACTTTACTTGTTTAATTTTTACCTCGTAGGAACACTAATATTTTATCTTTAGTTCTATTCATTTTAGTTATTTATCACTAATTATTCTAATACAAAACTATGAACTAAAGAAACCTTCATTTATAACATCTAATAGAAAGTATTAGAAAAATACTATTTAATTCTCTAGCTGGGAATCCTATTTTTAATTTGCACTGTAGAGTTCCAGCTAGGATTAACCAAACTATAGAGTAGCTGGCACCAAACTATAACCTTTAGAGACTGGGAGTCTAGTGTGCCTGTGATTGTGTTCAAATTGCCAAAATTTAATACAGTCATCTCTGTAATGTTAGTTTGTCTGAGTGGGTATTAATGTATCCGGACTATTCATTTTTGGGCTATTTGTAAATAAAACTCGAGGGGTTCATTTTCTGAGAATTGGTTTGCCGTACACCATTTCAGCAGACCTGATATTACAAAAATGTGATGCAGAACATACAAAGTCCTTTTATTGCTTGAATTTGTTAAGAAAAATAAATAATGAATATGATAAAAATTTCTAGGTACTAACAAATTATATAAAACTTATGTGCAAAAAACAATTCTGAGTTTTAAATTAATATTTTCTTTTAAATTTTTTTGCAATTGCATTAATTTTCAATCTCTTAATAATCAAGTAATTAGAAAAATAGTATCCAGCGAATGTTCCAAAATGGTTAAACAAAATTACTAAATCAAAGTTTTTAATTTTCTTCTAAGTTGTTGACGTAGGCTTCCACAGTCATCAGATGTATGTAAAGTTTTTTCCGCGTTGGACCGTGTAAACTTTACACGGTCCAACCCGGAAAAAACTTTACATATACTTGCTTCTAAGTTTTTTCAGTCCATTTAGTGCTTATGAAATCATGGATAGTAGTTTAAGTTTGAAGAAATGCCCACGATATAGCTCCTGGCCCAGACAGAATATCTTATGAATTCCTGTCAAACAGCCTACAGAGCTTTTTCAAAATGGTTCTAAATTTGTTGAATCATATTTTGAAAACAGTTATTGTTCCAAGTAAATGAAAAAATTCAATAATTTCTTCCATTGTTGAAAAAAAAAAAGTTATAAAAAGAGTTAAAGAGGTATATCATAGTCTGATTCAATATATAAATTATTTATTAGGCTTTTATTATTAAGGCTCAAAAACTCCATCTTCTGTAAAACATTTTACTTGAATGATTGAAAATGACTGAAATTTAGGAAGATGATCTCGGAGGTGAATCGTCTCTACAAGTCTGGCTTGCCTCTTCTGTCAGGATTTACAATATCCCCAGAGCAATAAAATCAACAAATTACCTGTACTGTGAATGTCTTGAGCACAGTGTCCTGTACTGTGAAGGTCTTGATGTCCCATATCATCAAAGGGATTGCGGATATAATTCTCAAGCAAGGGTTTGCCCCAAGAAGTACAGGAGCTGGGAAAGTTGAAGTATGAATGGGAGGTCCCACTCCATCTCTCACACATAATATGCTGCTTATGACAAGATATCACTACCAATTTAAGCAAGTTATCAGGGAGCTCCTTTAGGACAAGGGCTGTAAATGCTTTGATGAGGTGTACAATGTGACCACAGACCTCAGAAGACAAAATTTCATACGATGTGGGAGGGAATTGATACTACATCTATTATTTGTCAGCATATCAATTGTAGTATGTGGTGGAACAAAAATATTTGGAGCTAAGCTGGCTTACTACCTGAGAATTTGAACAGGAGGTTTAATATGTTATATTTAGCAATTAGATTACTTGATAATAGATTACTGATAGTCCGATTAGGCAAGCACATTATAATGCTATAGTTTTAGTCTCCATGTATATATATACAAACACACACACACACACACACACACACACTCACATGTGGGTGTGTGTGTATGTATATACTTTTATAGATTAGTGTAAGAAAAAACTATTGTGTTTAAATTGAAGCTTTTTTTTTATTATTTAAAATTTTTATTGCTATGGTTAAATTGTATTTTATTATTAAAGGCTCGAAAATGCTCCTTGTCAAAAGTGTTCATCTTTGGAAGCAGAAATGAGGAATTTAAGGAAGAAAGCTACAGAAGCTCAAAGCAGAATGAAATCAATAGGTAATTTTTTTTTTTTNTTATTATATAATCTTGAGCAAAATCAAGAAGATTGGGGAGACTTTAACATCAAGTTTGGTTAAAAGTTTTTTTTTTTTTTTTTTTTTTTTAGTGCGTGTTGGCCTTTTGGTCATTAATGCCATTGTGTCAGTGTTAGGCCCTGTGAGGGAGAGATAACCATGGCCAGTACTGGGCCCGAAGAGAGAGATGAGGACGGGATGTGGCTAGAGCTCAGTCAGACATCTTCATCCTGAGTTGTCTGCGATTGATGGAGATATGTCTTGGTTAGGAGGCTCCTGCTGACGGGGCTGTATCTGCTCCTCTCCCAGAGAGTGCGTATAGCCCAAGGAGGTTCTGGACATTTTTGTCCTAGTGTCCGGTCGCGCCCACATCCGAACCCTACACCCCACCTTGATCCCAGCAATAGCTGCTGGGATCGGGGTGGGGTGTAGGGTCTATCCGTACCCGGGTAAGAGAAGGTGATTATTGGTTGGCTTTGATTATTTTTATTATTCCGGATATTGTTTTATAGAGGAATGTGAATCAGTATGGTACTTTATGCTGTAATATATTTTGTTGTAAATAGTTGCGAGCATAGGTTTTTGGAAATTTTGAATTATATATGTGTCTGAGGAGGAGGGTGCAGGAATGAGGACAGAGGACGAGGTAGGAGGAGAGGGCAGAGAAGGTAGCGAATGACTGACAAAAGGCTATAGGAAAGGCATGCTGGGCTTACATAAGGGTGCCGAGCAGGTGTTTCCAGCTTCATGGGCCCAACCAGACCCCCCACATCTGGCATTGAAAATATTCAATGCCAGATGTGGGGGGTCTGGTTGGGCCCATGAAACTGGAAACACCTGCTCGGCACCCTCATGTAAGCCCAGCATACAATAGTATGGAGTGGAATTTATTGAGAGTAGAATCTTGACTTTATCATTCAGTAGGATGAATTGAATTGAATTGACTGTAATACATATTTTGCTTGAATATGGTCCCTATTGTGTAACATTACTATAGAGATAATTGTCAATTTTGTTGCCTGTAGCTTAATGGCCGAAATTTGATTTTAGATTTATCTATAATCGAAATTTGATTATTTTATTGATGATTATAGATTTATCTCCTTCAGATTTTTTTGACAATATTGAATCTGGCTTTGATTGATTTTGATTAGTGACAGGTTTAATTTTTAGTGCTGCTGATGAGTGAAGGCAATTTTTTGTATACCAGGTATGCAAGTTTAAAATGTCGTTTATTTCTTAAAATATATACACAGTAATTTAAAAAAAAGTATAATATATTTTATTCAAAGTACTGGCCGTCGCTTTCTACACATTTTGTCCATCTCTCGGGCAATATATGGATACCATTCCAAAAGAATGCTTCATCTTTATTTGAAATCCATTCATCGAGCCATTTTCGTACGTTTTCGAAATTGTTGAAGTGTTGCTCCGCCAATGAGTGTCCCATCGATGAGAAGAGGTGATAATCAGAAGGCGCCAGGTCAGGTGAATACGGCGGGTGGGGTAGGAGTTCCCAACCAAGCGAAGAAATCGTTTCCTTAGTCAATCTGGCTGAATGTGCAGGAGCGTTATCATGCTGAAGAATGACTTTGGCGTGCCTGTGAGCCCATTCTGGGCGTTTTTCGATCAATGCGTGACTCAAATTGATCATTTGTTGTCGGTAGCGCTCGGTATTGACTGTTTCGCCGGGCTTGAGAAGCTCGTAGTCGATTTGGTCGATTTTCTCGTTTTTGATCAGTAACATCAAAATCACCACGTTTGAAACGTTGAAACCAACGTTCACATGTCTTGACGGTTGGAGCAAGATCGCCATAAGTCTCAACAAAAATTCGATGACATTCAGATGCCTTTTTCTTTTGATTAAATAAGAAAATCATGACATGCTGCAAATGCTCTTTATTTGAAATTAGACATTTTTAACACCAAAGAAAGGTATGATACGTCCACGTAAACGACTTAAAAACAACTGACTTTTGTAAACAAATGACTAACAAACAAAATAGTGTTTAGAGATAAGCAAATCCTTCAATAGGCTAAGAGCACATTCTATTGGAATTAAAACGACATTTTAAACTTGCATACCTGGTACTTCTAAAAATTCTTTCATTTAATAATGAAAGAAGATATGCACCTGTACCAGCAAGAGAATATTTAATTCTAATTATACATAAATTATCTTATTAAACTGGGAGATTAGTAAATATAGAGATATAGTAGTGAATGTGAAGCTGTGTTAGTGTTCACTCCTTCATAGTGTTGATGATTTTTTAAAATCAGAAATCCCTTATTGATGTGAATAGTTAATAATACCTAAATTAATTAATAGCTGAACTGATATAATTTCATTTCATGAATTTATACTTATATAATATTAATTAGCATCTTAAATCAAGTAAGTGGTGTTTTGTGAGAAAATAATCTTATTTCTCTTGAAGTGAAGCCTAAGTGGGAAAAGAGAGGCAATTCCTTCTACTGAGGGAGTGCTTTGGTTTGTATAATGCCAGGCAATGCTTTGGGAGGCACAGCCAGACTGGGATGATGGTATAGACTAAATCTCATGGTGAATCATGTGAGAAGTGAGACTCAAAAAACTTAATTCACCAGAAGTTTCCTGGAAGATCACCTATTGATGTCATATGGCATGCTTATGAAGTATATTTAAGTATGATGGAAACTGAATACACTGTAGAGTTTTGCACAAAACAATGGATTACTGATTGCAAATTAAATAAATAAATAACTCTTGTAAAAAAATAATTGTAAATAATCCAGCAGAGGTCTTTTCCTCTTTAGCAAGCAAAGGACCCATGGCACCTCCAAAGGACAAGAGGAGACACCTAGCGACCAGAACCCCCACCGAGCGAAACAATACACAGTCAACCCGCCCCAGCACCTCACAGGGGGTAACGTCCCATTCCTCCACCAGCGACCCCCCGCCATTCCCAGCTTCTGGAGCAGAATTCTAATATTGACATAAGTATGTTTGTTAGTAAACATACATTTGTTTTTGTAAGTGTATTGCAATGAAGCTGATTAATGAATGTACAAGTTGAGGACTGCAACAGATTAGTAGTTGGTCTTCCCAGTGGATGGATGTTGGTGGAAACCATACTTCCAGTACCCAGAAAGCTAAGAAACAAAAACATAACACTGGTGAGTGACCAATGGCTTGGAGCTGAGTAGGTTCCATGTAGCAGTGACCATGTTTGAAAAATAAGCCAGTGGTACATAGCATACTGATGATGGAAAGTAGAGAGGACAATTAGGAGAGATACAATGAGAGCACAGATTGGGGAGTGCCTCAGGGTGAGAGGGTTGAAAGAGAGGGAATTATTACAAAGGGGGCTCAGTCTTCAAAAGTGACTTGGGTTTTGCTGTCCAATTTGGTTAAGTAGTCTTTCATCCATATTTGGCCAAGGACAACTAGTGGAGGTCAAAAACTAATCAAAAGCCACCAATAAAGGTGGTCCCACCAGTAAAACCAATGAGGCTACCAATGTACAGTAGGAACTCTAAGGTGCTTCACTCTGTTACAAAGTTTAGGGTGTTGCCTATGTGATGAAACAGAAAATAAATACTAATACGTTTAAGGCATGAGGAGTTTTAATTTAGGGTAAAGAGCAAAAGCTGCCACTAATCATGTTGTAATGGATCATGTCAGATTTTTTAAGTTTACCCTGAAGATCCTCAGTTTGTCCACTGAAGGAATCAAGGACTAGATAATTGAGATAAATAATTAAAGCAATGTTCGATTAGGCATACAAAAGAAATGGAAGAAGAGGAAGGAAATCTAGAAAGTAAAAGGGGGCTTCTGACCAGCTTGTAAATGGGAGGACTAGGCAATGGAATCAGCCTTCTATTCATCTGAGTGGGATCGTAAGTGTGGAAAGCTGGTGTTGGAATTCACAGCCCACATATCCAACATTCAATGCTTCTGGATTTTGTGCTGATATAGGGAGGGGGGCTTCTTTGTCTGAAGTTGTTTAATAGAAAGGGGGGGATAATGTTTTGAAAATTCTATGTGAAATTAGTAAAATATTTTTGTTTTATATAGTACCGGTGACTCCCAGCCATTAAACACCTCATTTTCATAGCTCCCTTTCATCGAATTATTTATGTAAGTTGTTGGAAGTGTTATGTACTGAAAATTGACAGACATCGAGAACTAAGTGCGCTAGACAAGTGTGAGAAGTTTGACAGAGTTACGTCACTGACATCACCCACAATTCAGTGAGTAAAGTTCTAGTTTTTTCAATAGCCAGCCCCAAGCGGGCAGGCAGGACTCAGACTTGTCTGAATTATCTGCCCCCTCCCATACTAAGGCCACTGTCTCAGTACAGGGCTCTCGAGCTCCTCGTTCCCGGTTCAAGGCTCAGTATTTTTAAAATTATTGTTTGTGGTTTAGAGGCGCTCAACGACTATGGTTATCAGCGTTTAAAATTATTTTTATATATCTATTTTTTTATTAATTAATGCCTTATGATGGGAGGTAACTATTACCATCAAGTAATGTCCAGCAGAGGTAAAGGCAAGCGAAGGGGAGGGCCCATGACACCTTCAAAGGACAAGAGGAGTCTGGACACCTAGTGACCAGAACCCCCACCGAGCAAAACAATGCATAGTCAACTCGCCCCAGCGTAACCTCCCATTCCTCCACCAGCGACCCCCGCCATCCCAGCTTCTGGAGCAGAATTCCAAGTCAGAGGAAGTAGAGTGCACAATCCAAAAACTTTTATGTAGTAGTAAGCTTTAAAATTAACATGCAATGGTATGGTAACAAAAAAATTCTTGTTATATTCTTTTGAATAATTTTTCATTTATTATAAGATTAATTTTACTCATTTTCTTATATAATAGTATTACTTTCTATTTAATTTGGTCAATTAATTGCTTGTTCTCAGCCAACATACTGAGGCTGGGTGAAAACATTGAAGACTCTCAATCTCCAAGAAAGAACTCTGCCCTCACATTGGTTTCTCAATTGCTCTTAGAAGAATCTCCTAGGAGGAAAAAACGTTGTCTTCCTAAAACTACTAACACATGGGTTTGTTTGTTTTTATTTTCTTTTGAAGTATTATTTTATAATAGCAGAATTATTGCTCTATTAAAATAATATCAAATTCCAGAAGGAGACTATTGACAATAAAGATTATGAGATGAAAAATTGTACTAATCTAGAAAGTATTCAAGAAAAAGAAAATTTGAAAACTGTTTCAGTCAAGGTAAGTATCAAAATTATTTTTTGTTTTTAGTTTTTCAAAGATAGCTACTCTTGTAAAATTCATCTCAATATTTTATTATTAGAAAGATTTCTTCACAAATATTAAAACTTAAGTTTAACTATTTTTAAAATAAAAGTATTAACTCCTAAAAGGATTTCACATGCACATTGCATACATGGGTTGAGAATAGTTTGCCCATAAGTGGCTAGTTCTTAATGTCGAGGCTTCTGCCTCAATTGTAATAAATTTACTAAGCTGAGTTGGTCATTTTTTATTATTAGAACCAATGTTATTAAGGTAAAAGAAACTTTAGCTAAATATTACACTCACAAACACATACACACATGCTCACGCAAACGCAAAATAAATTCTTAGAAAATAAGAGTTCAAAATTTCAGGAAAATATTTCATAATTTACCTTTAAATTTTATTTCAGTTACTTGATAATGAAGAAATTATTACATCTCCTGGTGATTCATTGGTTCCCAAGCTGAAGGATAACATTTCCAAGCCTTCTTTGACTATAAGTTTACCGACATTAAATAAGGAGAGTCCTAATAGGGTTAGAAAGAATCTCTGTACAAGTTTCGACCAAGATGTTGTGATGTCACCTAAAGATTTAGTCACATCAATTCCTGAGAGTGAGGATAACACTTTAGAACTCAATGGATCTCTTGCTGATTATGTTAAGGAAGCTAATTATGAGCTTGATAAAATTTGGTTTACTGCTAGCTCCAATAAATCTCCTAGTATAAGTTTTGAGCCAAATGAAAAAGAAACTTCTCATTCCAAAGGTGATGACATTATTGATGTAACACCAAAGAGAACAGATCAGAAAAAGATAACTGTTTGGAAAATGAAGGAAGTAAGGGGACCTGCAGAAAATGCTGGTAGTAAAAAAGTTAGGCAGATGACTCTGTCTTTGTCCCAGAAGCAGAAAACTAAAGAAGTTAATCTGACTACTTTAAGTGGCTTTGATGGTGGGTCGTTTAATACCCATTACGACAGGCTTCCTGAAAAGAATGATTCTCTGAATGAAGGCAGAACACCATTTCAGTCAAGGTATTCAGTCAAGTTTAATTATCATTAATTTTAAAATTTATCTTAATTATTTCTTGATCACGTGTGTAATTTTGTACCCTATCAACAAGGGTTGGCTTTTGTTTTCATTGCATTCAATTTTTAAATTTTTATTTAAATCAAAATTCATGGTCTGTAAGCCGAAAATAAACAAATTGTAGATTGATTATAGAAATCATGCTTATAATTGTAAAGTAACAATAAACTGTTAGGAACTGTATTGACTGATTGATCAATTTTACAGCATTGTTACACATTCAATTGTCCTTTTTTAAGTATTAGAAAAGGAAATGATCAATGGTATAATAAATCAGTTTTATCTGCCTAAATTTATTAATATTGATATGGATTTAAAATTTAACTTATTTTATTCTGGGAGATTTAAGTTCCTGGCTAAAGCCTTTCATGCTTAATAATTTCCTTAACTGAACTCAAGTAAGAAAATTGAACTCAAATGTTCATGGGGTTTTTTCCACTTTTGTGGCCAAATATTTCACAATGTTCTTTTTGCTAATGTGTGTGAATGTGTGTTTATGCGCATCCGTGTGTGTTATTTTATTCATAAAATCCAATCACTGTTGGATATATGTGTCATATTAAATGAAATTTGTATTTTTATTTTACTCCAATTTATAATTTATTTTTATATTTGATTATGTCCTAGTATTCATTTAGTGATGTAAATAGGCTTCTGAAAATGTAGACAGCTAACACATCTTGATAGCCCACTTCAATATTTTCTTCTTACACTTAACTTTAATATTTAAACATAAATTTTCTGACTTAAAACATGGTACTCAATTTTTTTTAGAACTTTTATTTTATTTTTTTTTTTTGCAGCTTAATTGAGTTCTGGAAATTCAGGGAATAAAAGTTTTCCACATTTAATACTGAAAGCTAATGAATTTATTAAAAATTTAAAAATTCTATGATCAAATTCCTGTGAAATTAAACTGTGAAGAATTCACCGTTGTTTCTTAAATGTTAGTAACCATGCTTTACCTGCAAAAGTACAATTTCTTAACTCTTTTAATGTTCAAAATATTTATTTTAAAAAAATGATATTATGTATATACTTTATANCCTAATCCCGATATATATATTTATTTATTTATTTATTTTTCTGTTTATGTTCAAGTGATAATTCTGACGCAGCTCTCAGTGGGAATGAGGAATTAGATTTAGAAATTAATACAAATGCATTCCAACCTATGGCAGCAAGTACTCAAAAAGTTGACTATTCTTCCTCTACAAGGTAATATATTATGTGCAATACATAATTCTTTATAAATAAAAAAAATTGAGTTGTACTCCTCCTTTGAAAAATCTTGTATTTTATTTTTTCTTTTACTCTTGAATTTGAGAGTCACTCCTGTTTAGAGATGTTGATTTTATTCTTTCTTGGGATGAAGTACTTTGGATGAAATATTCTTCATTGCATATTGTGCTTTAAAATAAAAATTTCCTCCTTTTTTATTTACTGAATGTTGCATCACTTCCACATCCATGTCCTGGAATATAATCAAAACATTTTCAGAGTTTTGGATTAATAGGGTTTGATCTGTTGTGTTTAGAGAAATAAAAATTCTTCAAAAATTGATTTATAGTTTTTGTTGGATCATTGCCTGATCTTTTCTATTGTTAAGATGATAGTGTTACCACAAGAAAAAAAAAAAAAAAAAAAAACTATTCACTGGTACTATATCACCTCTTCAAAAATTTCATTAATTTTTGCCAATTCTATGTGATTGGATATATATATATATATATATATATATATAAAATAACATGCACAAGCACACACTTTTACATAACAGTTGGTACTCTCATGGAGATGCAAGCAGCCATTATCTGTTCAATGAGAGGGAGACAAGCACATTCCACACTCCCTCTCCCTTCATTAAGCTTGATCAGACTTGTGAGGGAAGTTCCACTAGATCCAAATATTTTTACTGGATTAATCAATAACTTATTTTGGGACGTTGTGCATTTTTAGTTTAAAATGAATTGTTAAAATTTTTATTTTAAAGTAGTGGTCTCATAAAATTATGAAAAAAATTTTATTTAAAAGGAAAAAAAAATGGAAGGGGCTTGCAAATTAGGTTTCCAAGGTTTTAGAAAGGGTTTAAAATAAATACACAAGCACATACACACATAAATAGGGCATTATTTTATTTATGGTTTATATTAGAAAATTGTGGTATGGTATGGTTTATACAAGAAAAATTGTAGGGACTAGATATAGCTGTAATTATAAAATAAAAATATTCAGGTAGCCGTTTATTATAAAAGATATCCTTTTTCTAAACTATCAGTGTCGTGAAGAACTTGATATAACGATCCTTGTCCCGTATAACGATATATTCAGTGGTAGTGTGGAGGAAGTAGGGGCCTCCACACTACCACTGAATGTATCACTATAATTCTCTCTCTTAATGTTTTTCTTTATCTTTGTATCCATAGTTAATATTATGGATATTATTAATATCAAAATTTGACAATTCCACACTCATTGTACTTCTCCAACTCTTTTTACTCATCCATTGACCACTTCTACAATCTTTTTTGCCCACTCTTGTATATGTACAGATATAGTAAAATAAAACATGGCTAAACTTGAAACTCTAAATCTTAATTTAGCTTATAACAAAATACATCATCTATACAACTCCCTCAAAAACCTGATACCCAAGTCCTTAAAGTCCCTAATTATAAAATTCCATGTTCAGAGACTAATTTTTTGTTTACCTATATCGGCCAGACAATAAATAATCTCAGCAAAAAAATCAAATAGCTCTAATATTGCTTAAAGAATCTTGATAATAATGCTTCTGCACTCTCCCAGTATCCTATTAGCAAAAACCACCCACCATCTTTTAATGAAACTTTTGTCATGGTTTCTGAGCCTTTCCTTAACAAAAGACTGTTTTCAGAATCTGTTCTTATTCATCTAAATCCTGTCAATAATAAGCAGGACAAATTTAACATTTCCTCGTCCCACTCCAATATTTTTGAATAATTCAGTGGAAAAACTCCTGAAATAGCACTTGTCATTGCTCGTTTGCAATTTCCTTTGCAGATACTTGTCTTAGTTCCTTCTCTTGCCTGGTCTTAATCCCTTTTCTCTGATGCATCAGACCATAACTTATCCCACTCTTCCTACTTTCTCTTTTGGTTTTTCACATAGTTATTAGTGGTCCTAGATGTGTCATTATTCACCTCTTACTTAGATATCTTCATGAATCACTTTAGATTCTTAAATCTAATTATAGTTAAAATATATTAATTATAATATTAATTATTAATAATTGCTGTATTAAGTTCCCTCAATACATTACAATGTTCAAAACTGCATGCAGGTTGTAGTTGCCCTTGAAGTTGTTTACTTTACCAGTCACAAAAAATTTAGTTTTAAATTGTTTGTAACTGAAAAATTAGGTGTTCAATACACATAAGTTCACTTAAAATTAGTTTATATTGATTTAGATTGACTGTTGTTCAGTCACATTGATAGAGATTAATAAAACAGTTCATAGAAGAATAGGCTGCCACATTTCATACTTCATAAAGTCTTTCGCTATTACTAATTTGTACTTTACATCTTTAATAGGATATAAATTTGATGTTAGCCTCTCTCATGAATTATTGATTTCATTCAACAACATTTGAAACAACCTTTAATGTAAACAAAAAGTTAGTTGGAATAACATCAAATAAAACTTACATTAATCATATTCATCCTTGTATGTATTAATAAAATAGTAAGGATGTGTGTGTGTGCACGTGCATGTGCATGCATGCGTGTATACATTTATATCATTGTACAGTCCTTATTTATTTTGATACTAAAAGTAGAATTGGTGTAAAATAAGTTACATCTTATAAACCTAAATGATCTATCTATATTGAATATAAAATAAAAAAAATAATAAACAATTAATGAGAGGGAATAGAATAAAAAAATCTATCTGTCCCAGCCAGGACTCGAACCTGGATCTCCTGCTATCCAGGCCGGTATGCTAAACCATTACACCATCAAGATGAGCTAGATAACTCATTAAATTCCCAACTCTCTAGCGAGAGCCTAACCCACGAGAAAGACGAATACATCGTCTTAAACTCGAAGGAGCTGACATTGTCAAGCTATTTGTTGACTCTCGTCATTTACTACTTTCATTTTTCTTTATTAATATTTATTTGGTTGTGGTTTATTATCCCACGTAAATTTTAATTTGTTGGTTTATTATCCCTCTCATTAATTGTTTAAAATTTACGTGGGATAATAAACCACAACCAAATAAATATTTATAAAATAAAATAATGTTTGTTTCTCTGAAGTATCTTCTCCTTTCTAAATTGTATTTAAATTCATTAAATAAAATGCAGTTTATTTGAATTTAAATCCTGACTGTTTAATAGCTGACAAAAAATTACTGTTTTTTCTTGATGCCCTTCTCTGGAATACTTATCTTCATACGTTAATTCCATTAAAATGAATAAAATGAAGTACTGTTATTGTTGAAATTTAATCAGTTTATCAATAGTTGAACTAGATAAAACCTTTTTTGTTTAAACCATTCTCTGACATACCTTTCTCCCTGTTTTAATTTGGTTAGAAATGAGATTATAATAATGATAGATAAATCTTAACTGATTGACAATATGTAAATGCACCGGCCCGGATAGCAGGAGATCCAGGTTCGAGTCCTGGCTGGGACAGTTAGATTTACACAATTTTTAGTGCAAGGGAACAGTTATTCTGTTCCCTTGCACTAAAATTGTTCATATAAGTGTGATTGTATGTGTTTTAATTGTTTTATTATTAATTTTTTAGTTGGAAGTTGGGATTCTCTTTCAATGAACATTGTATTTTAAATTTTTTTTAAAGCTCCTGTGGTTATATTTATTTTGTTCTCACAGAGGCAAATTATAATAAATGATTGTTTTAAAATATAACTTCATTTTCAGCAACATTAAATTATTAGGAGTGAGATTGTACCTAAAATTGTTAGAGAAATACTATGCTATCTTTAGACTTTACACCAAATTTTAGCTATTAAATACTATCTATTATGAACTAGTTAACTTTTCTCATAAATTTATGTGTTGGGGGCTCACTCATTTGTTAATTTTCTTTCTCAGTTTTTAGTCTATATGCCGTGCAAATATTTTTTAGGTAACTGCAGGTGCAGAAAATAATGTTCTAAAATTTATATTAAATTATAACATTTTTGAGAAGTTAAATAAAAAATAACAATATGCATTATTTTTTTAGCAAAGAAAAAAATGAAGTGAATCCAATTTATAAGTACAAAAGAGACACTGTTAGGAAAAAATCGGAAAGAGCCAAGTTAGAAGGCTGGGATTGCACAAAATGTGCTGAGGTAAATTATTTTACATTCTCAAATTATTTATTTTGTTACAAAACAATTATTCTAGTATTAGTTGTGACATGGATCACTTAATTAATTAAAAATGATATTTTACCTCTAGAATGTTCCTTTAATTTAAGACTGATTCTTTGAAGTCTTTGGGGTGCATATTCATTTTCTTTTTTTGAGTGATAGAGACTCATTCTTTCATCATCTAAGTATTAAATATTTTTAAAATTGTGTTGAAAATATAAAGTACATGATTAATGACCTATTTTGTTACTTAATAAAAGTAGCTTTGGCAAATAGATAAATTTAGCATAGCATTTAACTTATTTTATTAATATTAATATTTGGTCTCTAGTAATACTGAAAAAGTCAATTAGATTAAGCATTTCCTAAATGAAAATATTTGATTGTCTACTTAAGACCCAGCCTATTAACTGTGCGATCTATTTCAAGAAAACTGATGGATATTTCATTGTATACACTGAGTTGGAGGTGTTAAGTTTTGGATGACCGAGAAAAATGTCTTCCTCCACTTATAAATAGCTTTTATTCATCTGCGAGGCCATTCTATGTCATTAACATCATCATTAGGACTGGCATAACAAGAAGAAATTAATATTTATTTGTATATAAATAAAATATTTTTTCATCTTTATTTTTACCATAATAAGTCAATAAATATTTATCACTTTTTAAAATCATTAAAACATATACTATTAGATGCATCTAGAATTTGTTATATTAATATTAGACAGATGATTAATGGAGAAAATGGTTTTCAATGAAACATAATGACATAGGGAGGGAAGCTCACCTGTTTGTTCTGAGCCGCTGTTTCTTCCAGTGGCTGCTGATAGGCTCTCTCCTTATTTTAAGGAGTGGTGGGGATGAAATATAATTAGTGGATTGTCTCATATTGTAATATTTTTTTTGTTTTTATCTAATTTTAATTCTATCTAATTTTTAAAACTTTTATGAAGTTGTGAAGGATTTTATACACCAATGAACTCTTTTTATGCAAAATTTATTTGAGCCAAAACGAATTCAAATTTTTCAAATGATTCAAATCCCACCATTGTCAAAAAATATCTTTTATAATATTCATGGTGGATAGAATGATCAATACTCCTCTTAACATTGAAAACGGTGTTAAAGAATAGATAATAGAACAAATCACCATGAACAGAGATTGGTTATAAAGAGTCAACAATGAAACGAATTATTTCAAAAAGATTAACAAAGTACTATAATAATAAAGAAACACACAGAAAAATTATAAATAAAGAACACAGAAAAATCTCCTATTGCATCATTTTCATACTTAGAGGGGAAAAAAAAAAATTCCCCCAATAGGTCTAAGGATGTATTCATTCTCAACCATGACAAATTAGTGAAGGAGTGTGGTCAGCGCCCCATTCTGGCAGCCTGATTTTTCCCCCATTCAATGAAGAATAGAGCTATCAATGATGATTAATGCTACTCAATCAGAGTTAGATATTCCCTAGGAGCCCACCAGAAATCCTCTTGGTCATTACAAACAGAAAGAAAAAAAATCAACTGTGCACGGTGAGCATTGTACCTGGGACCTTGGCTCAGGAGTCCAGTACCTTAACCACCAGACTACCTTGCTCCCACCATACACGTATGATATCAAGAGTATGATGCATGTCCATTCATTCTTAGTGTATGTAAAGGATATATATCTATAGAAAAGGACATTTTAAAATGTATCTTCAAAGTTTGTGAGCCCACTCCCTCTAATTCTTCTGCTAGACCTTATAGCTTTTTGCAAGTCTTTGAGTTACTGACATGACTGACAGATTGATATGATTTTTGGAAAGTAAAAGTACTCTTGCTTGCTTATTATATTTCTATTTATTTATTTCATACTTCAATTCCTATCTCTTTGGGGAAAAAGAAAAATTAAAATTTTATATAAATTAAAAGGTCTGGTTAATTTTATATAAATTTAATTATAAATAAAAGGTCTGGTTAGACTGGAGTATCTTGACATTAGTCATGCTACAGATAGAATCAATAATCTTCTTATTCTACTCTATAAATTCTATTTTTTTTTTTTTTTTTCATATCTGTTCAAATAAAGCATTTGATTAATGCAAGTAAGAGTAGAGAAGTTTACTTTGAAATTGTCAAGTAAAAAGTCAATCAATGTTAGAAGTAGTGTCGCGAACGTTGGAAGCATATGAGAATATGTTTTTAAATTAGTGAAAATGCTAAATTTGTTTTAATATATTAATTTATTCATTTTTAGTATTATGCCGCTTGTGGAGAAACTAGTCCTAGCAAGGTGAAAGGCCGTATAAACAAGTGTTCAAGGCACAGAGATAAATTCAAGCCTACTTCTAATACTCCACCAGGTACAGTACAAATATATTTTTTTATATATTGAGTTATTATTACTTAAAAATCAGATATAATATAACTTTGTATTGATTGTGCTGCATGGTGAATTCAAGGAAATATAGTAATAATTAATGATATTTGTTAAAAAAATATTTACTTCAAGAAATAAATATCTGATTATTCAAATGATATGTGGCATTCCGATTAAAGTTTTCGAAATTTTTTCAAGTAAAGGAAAAAATATCCTATGTGTCCACTCAACTATCTTTTCTTCTCTGATGGGTAAGTATTTATATATTTAGCAAAGTATAAATTAACAATGATAATTTATTTACATAATTTTAGAGTAAAAGAATTGTTCTACTGTTTTTTGTTATATTGGACATTTTAATATTAAAATAATTTTAATTAATTAATTATAAGCCAAAAATCGAACCTGGATCTCCTGCTATCCGGTTTAAAATTTATGTGGGATAAAAAACCACAACCAAATAAAATATTTATAAATTAAAATTTAATAAAGTAAATGACGAGAGTCGACAAAATGTATGACAATGTCAGCTACTTCGAGTTTAAGACGAAGTTCTCGTCTTTCTCATAAGTTAGGCTCTCGCTAGTGTAGAGGGAATTGAATGAGATAACTAGCTAGTCCTTGTGGTGTAACGGCTTAGCACACCGGCCCGGATAGCAGGAGATCCAGGTTCGATTCCTGGCGAGGACAGATAGATTTTTTTATTCTGTTCCCTCTCATGAATTGGTATAAAATTCAATTTTTTACATTTATGTTCTATGCGATTTTTATGAATATTGCCTAATATGGTCGATATTTAAGTAGGTAACTACAAAGGTTGAGTGCATCTCAACACTCCTGAATGTAACTGAGCCAGCCTTAGCAATATTATTTTTGTCCTCATTACTTTTTCAGCTTTGGAACTCAAATAAGTCATTTACTTTTCAATATGTCCATCTTTAACAAAAACATGGGAAATCTACTTAGTTTACACAGCTCCTGCATAAGTGAAAAAGCATTGTTAATTCAGCAGGTATAATATTTTGTATAGAGTTATGAAAATTAACTTAGATTGGTTTATCGAGAAAATAAATATTTTAGGAGTTAGCAGGAACTCTGCAAAGTTGTCCTATAATGAGTAAAAGTTTACCTGAGCCTTAAATTTTATGAGGAGGGAATTTATTGGGGTTGGTTCATGGTTGATCAAAAAATACAATTAAAAGAAATGTATATTTTTATTATCTGCCGACTTTTTGGCTTACATTGTAAGCTATCTTCAGGGCTGTTGAAATACATGTAAGAAAACTTGGGAAAAACAAGAAAAATTTTTAATTTATATCTCATGATGATAATTGTGGTAATGCAATCCCACATTTCATTATTAATTAACATTAGAAAAAAGAAAAGTTCAGGTGACTAAAAGTAATGTGATATAAAATGTCAGAAAACAATAGCTATATGTGTAGAAAGTTCTCAACACCTACCTATCATGAAGGTGAGAGGGGTCGTGTTGTCACTTGGAACAAATCTCAATGACTGGGATTATAAATTGGAAAACTAAAGATGGGCTAGTGAAGGGTGGGGGATGTTCAAAAGGCTTAAAAGGAGAGCAGCTTGCATCAAAAGAACAATACCAGGAAAATTAGATAGAAAATTATTTAGGATAAATAGCCAGAGGATCTAGGAGACAGTTGGGTGGGTTGATTTAGGAGGAGGGCTGATAGTTTTTCAGAATGTTGAAAATGTTGGAATAAGTTAAGACATTTTTTCTGTCGTTAACTGGATCGTGCTTACATTTAAGTTAATGTGTACGGTTTCAGATAATAGGTATTTGTATATGTAGGGTTGGGTGGGAAAATAGTAATGTTATCAAACTCATTGTGTTCGTCGTGGATGGTTTGTATTCTACGGGAAGTTGGGTTTTTGGTTTGGCCAATGTATAAACCATGGCAATTAGGAATGAAACAAGGTATTCTGTTGACCGCATTGGTTCTGTTAAGGAGGGGGTGGAGTCTTTGCGGTGGGTCTAAATAGATTTAAGTTTTTATTAGTGGAAAAAGCAAACATCAGGTTAGGGAACAAATAGTAAATTGTTTTCTGAGGGGGGGATTGGTTTGGGAAGTGAAAATGTAAAAATTTTTAACAAGTTCTTTTTATGGTTCGTATAGGGAAACCATTATAAAGGAGGATATCTTTCACATGTTTGATATTTTTGTTGTGGAATGTCTTGTCAGAGTGTGTGATTGATCTGTAGATAAGATTTTTGCCCATGTTTATTTTTTGTTGATGGGGTGAAATGAGTTAAAGTGGAGTAGATTGCCTGAGTAAAAATTCTTTGTGTGGAGTTAGAGCCATTGGTGTCGTGGATAAGAGTGTCTAGGAAGGGGAGTTGATAGTCAGACTCAATTTCTGTGGTGAATTTTTGGTGGGGTTGATGGGAGTTGAATGCAGTGAGGATTTGGGGTATTTTTTTTCGATTAACAATGATCATCAACATATTTTCTGAGGAACAAGATGTCAATCGGAAAGGAGGGAAGGGTGGATTCTAAATCATTGAGGAAGGAAGGAAGGGTGGAGTTAAAATCATTGAGGGTAGTATTGGGAATTTTGGGAGCAAAGTTTTTTTCCATAGCCAGATCGTTAATCTGGTTATTGTAATTTCCTTGGTAAAGGATATAGCCAAAAGTGCAATAAAGGAAAAGGGACTCGAGGTAAATGGATCAGGTAAGATTGGTGTGGTCCTGGATTTTAGTCCATTGTTTGTCAATGATTTGGTGGGCTTTGTATGTTATTGAAGAGAGATTCGGCGTGTAGGGAGCAAAGAATGTAACCTTTTGGTATAAGTAGGGATTGAAGTTGTTTTCTGATGAGAGAAATTTGTTGAGTTTGAATGAAGGAGAGTTAATATGATATGCTGGGGTGGAGGGGGATCTGTGGATTTTTGGGAGGACTTAACATCTAGGTGCTTGAGAGTTGTGGATGGATTCTAAATTAACTATTACTTTGGGAATATCTTGTGGGGGGACTGAGAAGTTGGGGCCTAAACATAATGTGGCCTGAGCAGGATCAATGAAGGAGATGTTAACCCAATCTGGGGTAAGTTTACCTTACAACTTACTGCTTGTTGGGTAAGTTTGGGAGTTGTTGCTGAGTTCTTGGCAGCTTCAAATTTTTATGGGCTGTTTTTTTTTTTAAATGTCATTTGTGTGTTTAGTGATACATGTGAGGATTGGTGTTAATTTGTTTAAATCTTCTTCCTTGATATCCTTACAGAAGGGGAGGATTATTTAATTTATTTGAATAATATTGTTATTCATTTTACTTACTTTTCCTGAAATTTGGAGATTTAATAGAGATTTTTGAGGTTGGATAATTTATTTTGTTTGCGAAAAGGTTTAGTGGTGATTTTGCAGGAATTGATAATAAATTTGGGCAGGATTTTTTCTGTTTTACTTTTTAAAAAAAGAAAAAAATTAGAGTTATTGATTGATTATTAGTGGCTTGATATTGATCAGCTCATAAATAAGAGTTATTGATAATTGGATAAGTTTGAGGAGTTTATTGAGTAACAGGTATTTGTTTTAAAATGTGGAAAGAAACCTTATACCTTTGATGTTGAGTTGTCAGGAGATGTTGAGAGTTGGAGTGATGAAGGTGATGATCTAGTTTGTCTGGGTAAAGTGGTGTATGAGTAGTTTGGCTAGTGGAACCCCAACAAACTCTCTACTAATAACCTCTACAGTTAAAAACTTAATTTGAACTTAAATTTTATGGTCTTGAAGTAATTAGTTTTTTTTAAAGCATTTTAAAAAGTTTAAATACTGGTATAGTCTAATTTTTTTATTTTTAAATAATGGCATGTCAACCTTTGGTCATTAACTCCAGGGAGATATTTTATAGAAGCGGGAAGATAGTTTCAAGAAGAAGAATTTCTTAGCAATAGATCATGGTGAGGTATAATGTATTGTTAATACGAATAGTTATTATGTGGATGTACATAGTAATTTCTTTATGCTAGGAAACTATGAAATTTATAAGAAAAAAAATGAGAGATATTGAAAATGCATTTAGATAAGATTTAATAGCCTGCTCTCTTTCAAAAAGTTCATTACAATGTCGATGACTCTATTGTTATCTAATAGAATTTCGTCTAGAGACCCATTTAAGTTATATTTCTTTCTTGCTTTTTTATATTTTAGTTACTCTGTTTGTTTGATGGTAAGAAGTTGTCCACAGGCCTCACAAATGGGTGGCCTTTGTCATTATATAGCCATGAGTAAGTCTTTTATGTCCTATTCTTAGTCTGGTTAATACCACTTCTCTCTTATGGTCAGTTGACATGGAACTGGACCATACCCTCAGAGTAGATTTTATCTCGCGTAACTTATTGTCTCTGGTTGGCCACCATTTATTTTCCCACTTATTAAGTACTAATTTTTTAACTAGCGCCTTTACATCATTCAAGGTTATTTTTGAGTACATCTCACTATCTTTTATCGCTTTCTTTGCTAGTACGTTCGTATTTTCATTGCCTGAAATTCATTCTGAATTCTTTCTTATCTGAAATATGTTAACTTAACAAATCATGTGTTGCTATGAGTAGAAGTTATTTGATAAAACCATTCCTTATAGAGCAAGTTTATTTAAGATGAAGAAATGGAATTTTGTTCTACTAGTAGAAGCCGAGCTTTAGAACCCTTGGGGTATTCCCTACTTGGGGGATTCCCTTATTAAATTTGTTGTGATTCAGAATTCAAAACTAGGATCTTTAGCTTTTGAATATATGGATACGCTAACCATTACGCAATAAGTCCCCCCATACATATATATTAAAATGGTGTGATTTTGGAAAATTATTTACACACAAATCAGCAGATCACTTGATGGTTACTTTTTTAATGAATGCATATATCTTAATTTTAAGAAATGAAAATTTAACAAAAAATATTTTTCTAGGATTTTGGAACCCTATTTTCCCCGACACTCAGGAATGCAAAGAGCAAAACATGTATACTTCTATCCATTATAAGAAGGACAAATAAGATTTGACTTTCTAAAAACTTCAAGATGCCATCCAAGAAAACTCACTAGAATAAATTTTTAAATGAATGTATAATAAATATATTATGAATATTTAGTTTATTGTTATTATGATTTATAGTTTAATATATTTTTCCTTTGTTTAAATAAATTAAAAACTATGGTAATCTTTGCTGAATTCTTAATCCTTCCTCTCTCTCAGCCAGTGTCTATTTCTGTGTCAGATCGCGTGCCTCAGAGCCTCGGGCTGGTTGCACTTTGCAGTGCCGGTAACAGTGAAGTGATAAGTGACAGTAATTAACTAGTTCTTTTGAGGCTTCTATCTAAATAAGTACATTGAATTTATTTGTGCTTATCTGTTAATTAGCTGTAAGTAACTTATATTTTCCATTTTTTTTTATTAGTTAATAAGGGGCAGTAAGTTCGATTAATAGCTGGAATTAGTTGGTGTACTTATTTTTTATAATAAATTAACCTCAATTTATCTTTCTTCTTAATTATTATTGACTCATAGCCCATAACAATATATAAGACAGGAGGAATAATAAGCTTAGTAAAAAAAGAAAATAAATAAACCCAAGTATTTAAATATCTTCTTTGTACTGTGGCAAAGTTTCAAGTATAATAAAGGGTTTTATCAAATTGACAAGTCCATACTTCATACAAAATTCTTTCATCTTATACCTGAGCGCTATCGGGACCGATGATCCCATCATCGGAGCTCAGGACAACTGATGATATAGTTTTCTAAACTTTTTTCCAGTATAGACCAAAGTAGACCAAAAAGAAGTTATATTATGGAGAATTCTAACATATTACTTCCTTGTATTTAAAGAAAAAAAAATTAAAATTAATAGTGAATTAAAAATTTACATCATGAATAAAATAGTTATTGTTTTTGTGTTGTTTTTTTTTCCTTTTCTTTTTTGCTACTTGACTGTACTAAATTGCCACAGGTGGCAGGGTAACAACTCAGATATAAGAGGCACACTGACATGAAATAGACTTACATTAGAGAGTATTTCTATTTCTAGAGCTTCTATATGATGTTCATCAAAGGAATTTATTGGCTTAAATATTGCAAATTACAGAAAAACTAAAACTAAAGTAGAAATAGTATTCAAAAGATGCTGCCCTCTGAAAAGGGAATAGTAATTAAGTAGTTTTGAAGTGAAGTAAAGACAAGGTTTTTTTTAAAAAGTGTTAGCCTCCCTTTCAACCACTCTTAGGTTAGGGTCATAGAGGGAGGGGCTATCTACAGGTTGCCATCCCATTCCAAATATTCATGGCTCAGAAAAAGCTTTTATTTATCGATAAAAGCTTGTCCAAGGCAGTATTTAAACCTGAAATGGTTGGGAGACCAGAACGTGTCCTCCCATGAGCTACCCTAATAAACTCAAGGTTTGAATTTTACTAAGTCAAAAGATATCTGCATTCTAAAAAGTTTAATTTTTTAGATTAACTGTACATCTTTACATATTTTTATTTTTAAATCATTTGGTGAAATAAAAAGATAATTAAATAGGAAATAAAGAGTTGTATAAAAATAGAAAATGTTTTATCTAATTCAAGTTTTCTAAGGACAGTAAATTTTTTAATCCCATTTAATAATTACTATTACTTAATTTCCTTTAGAGCATTCTCTAAGCTTGTTAAATCCCATTTGACTTCTCCTAAAATATCTCTGTCTCGTTATTTGTTTCAAAAATGAAACAGTTTTGAAACTGAAACAACAGTATCCCACAAAATTTCAGTCGTGTATAGTACGCCTTCGAGAAAGGATCTACTGCGAGCTCTGCCGGATTAGTACAGATGAGCGACTTAGCACACTTAGAATTTTCGTCACCCCCAGAGATATCGCTATTCCACTATTGGAAAAAATATCAAAGGCCTGGCAGTCACTGTGGGATGAATCCCCACAAAGTAAACTCAAACTACTAAAGAAAACAGTCAAACCATGGAAGACGTCTGAACGTGAAAATCGAAAAGAAGAGGTAGTCATCATGCTTCTACGAATAGGCCATAGCAGACTTACTCACGGTTTTCTAATTAGTAGAGATGAACCACCAACATGCACTAAGTGTCAAATGCAACTTTCAATTCAACATATATTTTCCGAATGTCGCTATTACACTGATCTTAATAGATTCAATCTCACACACACTATATCCACAACACTCGGTAATAACGAAGAAAACATAAACAACGTAATAAAATTCTTGAAATACACATCCCTATATGATCACCTGTAACCGTGTCCCATTAGCTTAAATTTAGAATGCAAAATCAACTAATGACATGATTCGAGAGGTCCATTCTGGTGTGGGGCCCCCTTGACACGTCTGGCAGGGCCGTGCTCGCTCCTTCTCAAAAGCTGCCTGGAGGGTGTGGTCGGATTGGCACACCGAGCACATCCTCGTCCCAGGCTGTTCAATAAATCCCACATAATGGGCCTCAAATAGTTGGAGGAGCGGCCCGGTTTCGCGGGTGCGGGCCGTTGGGGGTTGCTGTGTCCGTGGGGGGGCCTCTTGATTCTCTAGTCGTGAATATATTAGCTGAAACTAATATACAAATAGTAATGTTCAATAACTTTTCAAAAACCAAATCAACCGAACGAATAGATTAATTAAACACAAATAATCATACTCAATTTATATGAAGGACTTCCTTTTAGCGGAACAATAGGATGCAGGCCCGTCATGGCATGGGCGGGGGTGGGTTGGGCTTTCTCTGCGGCGTCTTGCTGGCGCTCATGAGGCGCCCTGGGGGATGTGGTCGGCTTGGTCCCACCGAGCACATCCTCCTTCACAGGGCTGTCACCTAAAACAATGATGGACCATATATTCTATTAAAATGGTGGGCCGCGGGGCGGGCTTTGTCTGTCTCCGTCCGTCGGGATGGGGCCTGTGTCAAGATCAACTTAAAGTTGATTTTATTCAAAAAATATGGAGGGCGCTGATAACCTTTGCATTTGAGCGCCGTAAATCCTCCAATAAACAATAAACCTACAAAATTTCAAGGCTTTACATGCCAAGAGTTTGTCCAAAAATATTGCTCTTCGCCTTTTACTTTCCATGGGGAAGGTGAAAAAGAGCAGTTGACTCGTCCCTCGTAAACTTACTTCCTCAGCAATTGGCTAAGAGGTTAGAAATTTGTGAAAATTTATTGAATAACCAATGGCTAAATTTTGGTCAAACTGCTTTTCTGGTTGCTACAAGGGGACAATTTGAAAAATAAATCCATGCTTTGCATTTTCTTGGTTTGAAGGTGTTATTAATCCCGAATTCGTTCCTGATGGATGCTATATGAATTCTGAACTCTACTTCAAACAAGTAGAAAGATTGTCTGAGTGTTATCCTGCTTTGATAACCAAAAAAGAGTTTTATCCCAACATGAAAACGCTCGTCTTCATACTCCCATTGAGTCGAAGAAAGGTTTAAAGAACTTTATGGGTTCGAACTCCCTTCTCATCCACCATGTAGTCCAGACCTTTCTCTGTCTAATAAATACTTTTTTTTTTTTATTCATGACCCATTTTCTTAAAGGGAAAAGAAATTTCATTTATTATTATTAATAATTTTTTTTTTTTTATGCACCCCTTCAGTTAATGAGGCATAAAACAAATAAAAACATTCTAAATAAATATGATTTTAAGTAATGAAACCAAAACTTAAACCATTGCCATTATCTTAAATATTATTCCTCCAAAACATGACAGTTTTAACACAGTACTAAACAAACAATTGATAAGGATTATATAATAATAGGGCATTCCTGGCCAAAGGAAATCAAATTTCATAAATATTTTAGATAAGCTGGAAGATATATATTTAATGGATATGTAAGATTCGGGTAGTTACTACTATACAGAATGTCCTAGAAAAGACGGTCTCATTTAAATCTTAAAAAGGAAGCTTTATAACAAAAAAAAAAAAATTCAAGGGTAGTTATGGGGCTTTGAATGTTGAAGTGTTCTTTTGATTTATCACATTTATGTTGGTATTTTATTTTAAGGGCTCAAAAAATATGAAAAGAAGCAGTTAGTATTATCACTGGCAGAATACTGCCAAAGAGTACTGCAGGAGTTGTAGTTGGCCTTAATACCTAAAATAGCTTCTGAGGCTAGTTGGCTGCACTTGAATTTCTTCTTAAAGTTTGAAAAATTGATAAAAAAAGTGATTTTTTGGACTTTAAATGGTCTTATAATTCAAAATAAATATATATTAACTAGCAGTAAATGTTTTAATATAAAGACAATTCAAATTAAATAAATTAACGGAATATTATTCAGTATTCGATTAAATTAAAGGGAATCTATTCCCTTGAATAGATTCCTTTTAGATAGGAACAGTTAGATTTTTTATTCTAATAAAAAATCTAACTGTCCCAGCCAGGGCTCGAACCTGAATCTGCTATCCCGGCAAGCGCATTATCCATTTACGCCACCAGGACAGCCAGATAAGTTATTAAATTACCAGCACTAGTGTCAAGAGTCTAACCTCAGAGAAAGACAAATACATCGTCTTATGCTCGAAGGAGCTGACATTGTCAAGCTATTTAGACGACTCTTGTTATTTACTTAATTTTTTAATTTTATAAATTTTTTTTTTATTGTGGTATTTTTATTCTATTCCCTTGCATTTAAACGTTTAAAATTTATGTGGGATAAAATACCACAATAAAAAAAAAATTATAAAATTATTCAGTAATATTTTAAAATAAGACAAAAATATTGTCACAATATTTTAGTACCTATGGCCAGAGAACTACTACTAGAGAGAAAAAACTGACTTCACAGCTCCTGTCTTATTTTTTACAGCCCATTCAAAAAGTGTCATAAACATGATAGATCAAGGGGACATACAATCTTTAAAGCTCTGACATTTTTGTTAAAATGCTTCATTTATGGTATATTTCAAATGTCTTATCTGGGAGGCCCAGTGTGACAAGAATCAACAGACTGCCTGAGGAGAAGGTTTTCAACTCTTGAAAGTTAGAAGCAGTTTTCTTGAAAAATGGTTCAAATGGGTCTCTAAGTGGTTTTAATATATTTTAAACTATAATGAATAGTAATAAGAGAGGCCACAAATTTTGACCAATTATTCTTTATTTTATAATGGATGTTTTATTATTTATGTATAACTTTATTTTACTACTCATATGTTTTTGTTTTTTAAGAAGAAAAATGACAAGATCAATCTTCATATTTTTGTTTGCCTTTTGACATCATACATTTTAAACCAGTTATTTATTTATTTATGTATGTTGATAATTTGATGCAATAAAATTCGATTCGATTATTATTTAACCATACATGAAATAAACAGTACAAAAAGAGTTATACATTAGTATAAACCTTTTCTAAAAAATAATATTTTATTAACGAAGAAAAAATGAAATAATATTTTGCTACATATGACGAATGATGTCAAATAAAAATCAGATGCCACCTGGGAAGGTTAGTATCCTACCGACTGCGCCAGTTTAAAGTTCGAGTTTTACAACCCGTTTTTTAAAAACTCTTTATTTACAAAATATGAGTAGAATTATATACTCTAACTGTAAGAGCTCACGGGAAATAAGGAGAGGAACCTACAAGTCAGTGCTTGAAGAGAGGCAGAGGAATCGGGGTTGTGGAAAGTGGCGGCTTTAAAGGCCGAACAGTACAAGTTTCCGGGCCGGTGCGTTTTCCAATTACGCTACCGAGACCAGTCTGATAAGTTATTAAATTCCGCGCACTGGTGTCGAGAGTCTAATCTCCGAGGCAGACGAATATATCTTCTTAACAATTTTTTTAGTTAGATTTTTTATTCTGTTCCTTTGCACTAAAAATTGTTTAAATTTATGTGGGATTAAATACCACAAAATAAGACGATGTATTCGTCTGCCTCGGAGTTTAGACTCTCGACACTAGTGCGGGGAATTTAATTACTTATCAGACTGGTCCCGGTAGCATAAGTGGAAAATGCACCGTCCCAGATAGCAGGAGATCCAGGTTCGAGTCCTGGCTGGGACAGTTAGATTTTTTATTCTGTTCCCTTGCACTAACAATTGTTACTGTGGAGAGTTTGCTATATTAGGATTTGTTATGGAGACAAGAATATCGTCCGAAGATATGATGAGAATAAAATTTAATTGGCGGAAATGTTTATTTAGATTTCATTTGAAAAATATTAACCATTGATAACTTCTTATACTTAATATAATACAAATTATAAATAAACTAGTTGTTAATTTTAGGGTGATTTTTCCGCAGTTTTTAGTATAATTTTAAGGCCTCAAGTGGATTTAGAACTTTTTGTTCTCTTTCTGTAAAGTATTGTCTGTTTTAAATAATGATTATTTAATTCACGGCTGAGGTAGTGAGATTTTTTTTTCTGGCTCCCTATAACATTCAAATTAATACTTGTTCGTTTTGTTATTCACCGCGAAAATCAAGCCCTGGGCCAAATCTGTTTAAATTAAGCGCATAACGATTGAAGGATAAAGTTTGTTTGTGTGGGGGAAAAATAAATTTCCCCCGAGCGATTGAAAGGTAAACGTGAAATGGGAGGGTTGGTCACCCTGTAGGCAGGGGGCGGTCAGACGCGGCTTGGTTGCCGCCCGGGAAATAGGAACTCTCAGCCAGTCAGAGATCATGAATGGTACAATGTCAGGGCGATGCTACGACTAGTAGGAGCACTGGCTGTTTTCGTCGTACTGACAGGAAAAGTGAGTACACTCACCTTTCTCATAAAAAACTTTTGTTTTCTATTACTGCTCTTGTTTTTCTTTGTTTTTTGTTTTTTTTCTCGAACCAGCCGATAAAAAAAAAAATATTGAACATACATTTTAATAGTATTGTATTATTGTACACATTTATGAGTAACCATTCTATTTATTTTATATGATTTTAATATATCTGATTTGTTTTCCCGTGGGGTTTTTCTTTACCCCCAATCACACCAGATATAATTTCCGGGAATTGTCGATGTTTCATATGTTCTCTTGTGTTTTCATTTGATTGTCCAATGTGATCGAAACAGTTTATTGTCTTCAAAAAGTAGGAACTGTAACAACCGAATTAACCGTTTTGATTATTTTAATGGTTTATAACGTAGATAACGTTAATGACTGCTTATCAATTACCATTAAAAAAAGTCTAGGAAATGAAGAACAGATAAATGAGCTGATCTGTCAGGGATTACAAATTTAATTTGTTTTTTAATTTTAATTTTGTTAAGTAAAGTTGGTGGTCAACCAATCTTGCTTGTTATTATTATTCATGAGACTCCTGACCATTAACTAATCCCACAAAATGAGATGATATTTAGAATTCTTTTATTTACAATAAATTTATTTTTCTCCGAAAGCAGCACTATACTTTTAGAACTTTCAACGATCAGTTTATTTTAAACATAAAAACCCTTGATAAATAAGCTATCAAGTGTTCGAACCATAAAAAATGAAATTTTCACAGATTAATGTTTCAAAATAAAGTTTTATGTACAAAAAAACCTATTTACTCGATTAAAAATTTTTAAAAAAACTGATGATTTATAGGTTATATTAAGATAATTTAGAAATTATCTACAGTGCACTCCATCAAGAGTGGTACAAAATTTGACGTATGTAATGTAATATCATAACAATAATAATTATGTATAAATATAATAATGATTTTAATCAGAAAAATTTCTTTATTAGGAGAGAATTTTGACTATTAATCCAACATTTAATTAAAAATTTGCCTAAATCTCCGGTGCCAATAATTTGAATGCAGTTTATCTCAGTGTGTAACATAAAACTCCTAAGCAAAAGTAAGTTCTCAAAATCAGCAAAATCTGGCATACCTGAAATCAAATATTTGATTCATATTTATCCGACTTTCTATTCATTTACAAATTGTTGTAAAATAATTGTTCATTAATAATTGTTTATTATTAGATAATAAGTAAAATTTATTTTTTTCTGGTGTTAACATGATAACCAGCTCTGTTATTCAAAAACAAATTCCAAGGCTCAAGAGTTTAAGTGACTCAGTGTCTAAGATTCAATATAAATATTTATTATTCAAATGAAAAATATATATCATTCTAATATATATTATCAATGCAGCATATATATTTTATTAGGATTATTAGTTTATTTGAAAATAAAATTTGCTAAGAATTTTAGAAATTATTTCAGTAATAAACATACCTTAATTATTTGGTAGGGGATGAGGAATTAATAATTAGTCGGGATGTGACATCATTATTATTAAAGTTAACTCAGATTCCACTTAATAAAGCCTATAAAATAATTGAGAGTAATTGGGATAAGATTGATTTTTTTACTCCAATTAAAAATAAAAATATATTCATAGAAGATCTGAAAATAATTTGTGAAAATGGGTTCTTTAAATTTAATATTAAAATTAATAGACAGTTGAATGGTTTTCCTATGGGGGGGGGGGGGAGTATTATCTTTACTGATTGCGGGCATTGTTATGAATGAGGTTATTAGTAAGGCATTAAAAGATATTGGGGTTAAACCAAAAATTTTAATGCAATTTATTAATATTCTGTGTATTATTGATAAAGATTATATAACTAAGTTCTTGACTGCATTAAACTTGTCTAATCTTAAATTTATAGTAGAGCAAGATTTATTCAGTGGGATCTGAGTAAATAATGATGTCTCATTCATTGTTTATTCACCTTTGATTGAGAACCTTAACCAGCCATTGTTATATAGAAAGGAAAATATTGAGACAATTTTTTATTGCAAAGAAACAGAATAAAAAATCTAACTGTCCCAGTTAAAAATACTACAAAAAAATAATATTTATAAAATTAAAATTAAAAAAAAAGTAAATAACGAACTTGTAAAGAACGAAAAAAAGTAAATAAACAGCTTGACAATGTCAGCTCCTCCGACCATAAGACGACATATTCGTCTGCTTTGGAGGTTTGACTCTCGACACTATTGCGAGGATTTAACAACTTATCAGACTTGTCTTGGTAGCATAAGTGGAAAATGCACCGGCCCGGATAGCAGGAGATCCAGGTTCGTGTCTTGGCTGGGACAGTTAGATTTTTTATTCTGTTCCCTTGCACTAAAAATTGTTAAAATTTTCGTGGGATTAAAGACCACAAAAAAAAATATATAAAATGGAAAATATTGAGGAATTATTTTAGTAGTTACGATGCCTCAGTATTTTCCTGTTTCTCACGTTTGGCCTGGCGGTTCCTGCTACGCTCCTCTTGCAGCTTTACCTACGAATAGTTTTGCTTTTATCTCTTTCAGGTGGGAGATGAGATTAAACCTCTCGCTAATTACTACCCCTAAGAATTTGACCTCTTCTGATTTTAAGGCTTAAGCCACTTACATATACCCTTGGAATAAAACTCTTCATTTTGCCATAAGAAATAAAAGGTGATTTTTTCATAGATGAAGGAGAGCTTGTTCTCAACGTATCACTTCTCAACTGTTGCGGCAACATCTGCAGCTTTTCCTGTCATATCTTCTCGTAAAAGGGCCTCAGTCTCTACGCCAAAGTGGTCGACGTATGTCGATGTGTGACACCCGACTTTATTAAGCGTAGCAAGTAGAGAATTCATTGTGAGGCAAGCCAAGGACAGAACCCTGAGCACAACCACGCTGAATAGACCCTTTCCACGCTCTTGTTGGGCCTATCGACTTATACGGAGTGGCCTTCCAAAAAAGATACAAATCATTTATAGATATTTTTAAGGCAGCCAGGCTCTTTTAATGGAAACATTATTGCCGAACACCAGAGGTTGTCTAAGCCCCGTGCTATATCATAAAATAACACAGCCACGTATTTTTTATAGTATTCCTTAGCTCCAGCTAAAAATACTTCAATGGCATCTTCTGTAGATTCGTCTCTGATTCCTCCTAACTGGTAAGTCGACAGACATCCACTTTTCAAGATTATTTTCTCCAATAACTTGCCAAAAATATTTAAGAGGCATATCGGTTGGTGTGACCTCTCTAAGATGTCAGTCGTGGCAGGGTTAAGTAGAGGTCACCACTTAGACCTCTTTCCAGATTTCCGGAAAGACTCTTTCCTAAAGACATTTATTGTACAGATCACATAAATGGCTTATTAATTATTCAATAATAGCTTCTAAAACAAACTCTGCTGATCTGTAAATACCTTGAAAATATTTTTTTCACTCATGTCTGCACATCTCGACTTCCTTTTCAAAATTCTTTGCATTAGATAATACTCCTCCTTCAATGTTACCTTTGTCCTTCAATATTTACTTCTTGCCATGTATGCTTTATTTCTTATACGCCGTCAGTTTCTCATTTCACCACAACTGTCCTTTTATTAAACTTTTCTGGCAATAGGCAGGATTTCATTGTACGCTTCACAAATCTTTGATGTGAGGTCTGCCGCTTGTTCTTCAATATTCTTCCGACTTTAAGAAGGTTTCCTTTAAGAAAGATACCATCTAATATTGGCATCCTACCTTAATGAACTTTTTCTTTTTGTTATTCGATGCGGTCTCTTTTAGACCTTTATTTCTACTATTATGCTCAGTTCTACATGTCCTATCAGTAACTCTCCATGAGCTTACAAGTTGAGCTATTTTTTCAGAGGCCAAACTAATATCACGCTCTGACACTCCCTAAGAAAATTGCAATTGTGTGTACTGATTTATTTGTGTGACTAAGGCACGGTTAACATCTTCTAGATTATTTTTCTAAAATATATTTCTAAAAGAACGCCTTAGAATATAGTTAAAGACTATAGAGGACCAAATCTGTGCAGGGAGGACCAATTGAAGTATGACATCTGCTTCCATCTGGTAAGAAAAGAGAAGTAGTATTACTGAGAAATCCTGATTAGAATCTTCTAGGCCCTCCTCGGCCCTTCCACTTAGTTATAAAAGCAGCTCTCCAGCGGCCCCCGAATCAGTGATACGTTAGTGTTACTCAATGGCAGATTCCGTGCCAGATCGCGTGCCTCAGTGACAGTAATTAGCTAGTTGTTTTGAGGTCTCTTTGTAAAAAAGTACATTTAATTCCGATGCATTAATGACCTGTAAGCAATTAATATTTTCCAATTATTTATTTATAAATAAGGCACTAGGTTCGATTGTTAGC
The DNA here is from genome assembly GCA_000696205.2 of Oncopeltus fasciatus. Lineage (NCBI taxonomy): Eukaryota > Metazoa > Arthropoda > Insecta > Hemiptera > Lygaeidae > Oncopeltus > Oncopeltus fasciatus. The sequence goes on along the minus strand of KZ807260.1, from coordinate 316,512 downwards.
TATAATTAGTAAGTATACTTATTTGTTATAATAAATTAACTATTTATCTTTGTTCGGAAATTATTATTTACTTACAGCCCATAACAAATGGAAGTTTTTAAGTGGTTCAAAGTGAATCCCCCATTTGAGTTGATGATCTAACCTATGCCATGTAGTTCTTGTACCACAACCTTAAAGTTTAGGGGGGAAAAATGGTGTGATCATCTGAAAAGGTGGAGAAGGAACGTCAAAGATGGATTTCGCTCCATTCGAGAGCTTGGTTTACTTCCAATCCTTATGGACGAACGTTAATATGTAATTTCTAGAATATTTTGTCACTTAACTATTATAGTTTTATAGTTTCTTCTATATTTATTTATGGAAGAATGTAGAAAATTAATTGAAAACATTGTTTTACTAGGTTAAATATATTAGTAAACATCATTTGGTGGGTGTTTAATTGGTAGGAAGGGAAAATAAAAAGTATAGATATAAAAAGTAAAATAGGCTAAATAAAGTTTTCTTAAACATGCAGGTCAATAGGGTTGGTTTGCATTCTAAATCGCAAGGCTCTGGTTAAACATTATTTTTGTTTTTTAAAATATGAATTTCATGTTTGAAATTGAACCTGTAAGAAGCTCAAGTCACTCATAAATCTTTAATGTCACTATGAATTAATTTTTAGTTTGATATTTAAAATCTGATTTTATGATGACTTGCTGGAATTTTAATATTCCTTAATAAATAATGGTTATCCATGGACATATCTTAGAACATATTTTAAAACCGGTTCTTATTGTTATACTTTCGAGAACGAGTTATTAAACTTATTTTTAGTTTATTTTTCTTCATTTTGCAGTTTTCTGAAATTATTAAAGGTATTTTTATCTTTTTAAACTGTTGTATGAATGTTACCCCGCCTTATAAAAACTCACATAAAAAAAAAAGAACGCCATTTGTTCACTTTTCTCGAAATAAAATTGTGTTAAAAACGAGGATCAGGAGCTTTTGGAAAGACAAATAAATATGAAAAAGTAGAAAGCGACTAATGTCTCCTCAACAATGGTTGGCTCACAGAGCATTTAAGTAACATTAATTAAATTATATATTATAATGAGAGACTTTCATGATATTAACCATAGTGTTCATTAGTTTCCTCTATTGACCTCTTTAAATCTATATTTTAAGTGTTATTTTTCAAATACTATTTCCCGATGGAATTAGCTTAATGCCACGGAGGCAGAGAAAATGAAACGGGAATGTAATGAAGGGCTCTCGGAGTAGGAGTGCTGTGGGGAGGCCCCCAGCTCTCGGTCGATATACTACCCACGTTTCTGCCAAATATCCCCCCTTCCCCCCAGATACGACCCTAACAGACTCCCCCCCTCTTCCTTCTTATCGAACAGAATGCAGGATTTCCATCTTCTGGGAGTATCTGGGAGAGCAGGAAGTATCATGCTTGCGAGAGGTATCTAGTTATCTCCGACGCGGCTGGGTATATCAGTCATCTCCGACGCGGCAAAAGGGGGTAGAAAGAGGAAATTACCTTATTTACTGAAAGTTACCTTATAGTGATTTTCTTAATTAGTATGAATTATCATCAGTTTTAGAAATAACCGTGGAAGTTAAAGAGAAAAAACTCAGTAAGAAAACACAAACGCGCGAACATGTAGAGAAAATAAGACTACTTTCAAAAAATTTAGACTATTATGGGAATGATCATTAAAATAATAAATTGAAGAAGACTAAATGGATGGAATTAAAACTACTTTTCGTTGTAATGCCACCATCAAACACTTCTCCCACAAAACGAGATGGACACACTCTTAAGAGTATTGCTTCATAAGGCCCCAGCGTTTTTCTCTGGGAAATAACATCTTAAGTCTCTCGCACAGATTGGGAGGTGCTACGATGTTGCACTTCTTGAATAGCATTCTTCAAGAAATGGGGAAAACAGGTAGACAGATCGGCTATGTTGTATATGTTGAAGGAATATGCGTCAGTAACATACCTTCCCGGTGCGAATAAACACACCCATAACCTGTTCTTCCCTAATATAAATTATATATTAAAGATATGCCGTATTGAGCATCATATAATGAGTGTTTGCTGGTTTCACTTCTGGGCTTCTACTGTTGAAGTGGGACTGATCCTTCACGCTGAGAAACTACTAACTTATAATATTCTTTGCATGAAAACACCGATTTCCTACTTCAATTCGAGTGCGGCTATTTTGACTCTGATGACTGCTTTCATGAAGATTTGATCCAAGTGGCAACACACCCCCTCTCGCCTTCATGAAAGCCCTGAAGATGGCTTACAACGCAAGCCGAAACGTCGGCAGATAATGAAAAATACATTTCTTTAAGTTGTATTTTTTTTTTTTTTTTTTTTTTTTGGATCAACCTTGAACGAACCCCAACAAATTCTCTACTAATTCAAATGGAGAGTTTTTTTTTTTTTTTTTTTATTTTTGCCGTAGATATTAGTAGATTTTTTTTTGTTGGGATTCGGTCAAAGTCAAAAGCCCTGAAGATGGCTTACAATGTAAGCCAAAACATTGACAGATAATTTTAAAAAATACACTTTTTTTTTTTTTAATTTTGATTTTTTGGATTTACCTTGACCGAACCCCATAAAAAAACAAAAACACATCTATTAATTCTCTACTAATGTATTCCTCTACTCCTTTTTTCCATATGAATGCTCTCTCTTCTATTGACGGCTGTGGACAGAACCCATATGCTATTCGACAACGGAGGAGTCTGCCACTTCTCAGTTTTCTACTTTCTTGCAAAAACGGCACTGTTTTTTCCCCTGAAACAAAGCCTTCGATCTCTATGCCACATGTTAGATTGCACTAGTCTATCTCACGGTCATAACCGCCGTACTTATGCAACAATTGGAATTGAGTTATCTCCTCTGGTCTAATAATACATTCATGTATTAACAATAGTTAAAAAAAAAAATCTGAATTTTGTTTCCTAAGTATAATTGATTTTTCAAGAGAGGCTTAATGACTATTTACTGTTATAATCTTGGAAGAATTAAATTTCAATAAATTTTTATGTTCTACATTCGAATTTTTATGCCTATTGAGTTAACTCAAAGTCCAGTGTATAAAAATATTTATAAAATAATGTTCATAATATACATTTAGTTTCCAAATGGAAAATTAACCCCTTGTTAGATCTTCCTATAGAATCGTTTCATATATAACTCAACCAGTCGCATAAACTAATATTACTCTTACTACATAAATGTTTTATAATGTAATTATGTTTCGAAAGGATTGAAATCTACATGGATTCTGTTAAAAATAAAAGAGTGGGAATTTCTGTTGACATTCTATTAAGTGGGGGATGAAGAATGACTCATAATATTTGCTACCTTTGGGGGTGGGATACCACATACGAGCAGTACGCCCACCCCCACTCTACGGCATACCTGTGGCGAATTTCGCTGTGTCAGAAGGCGAAGGGAAAGGGTTTCGGCCGCCTCTGGAGTGCTACATCGCTCGTCCTCTTCACTTAGTCTGGAGATTGCTATAAAAAAAAAAATAAAAAATAAAAAATTCCTCTGCTCTTTTATTTGCAGGAATTGAGTGGATATGTTAGGAATATAATATTCACCTTACTAAAGAATGAGTATTATGTTTCTTCATTCATCTCAGGGATATTTTTCTCTGTACTAAATATTATTTTAAAAATATTTCAGTCAGAACTAATGCACGCATAATTTCTAGAGAAAAGTTTCATTGGAAGAAAAGTTTGAAAAATGTAGAGATAAACTTGTCATAATCTAAATGAAGCGACATTGCACCATTATTATTACTCTGATATATCAATTATTTTGCCGTCGCCTAAAAACTTTTTTTGTATTGTAGAATAAACATTCTTTAGCTGGAAGCAAACAAAGGAAACTACACATAGTCCGAGAAGTTTACTATGGTTTCCCTGAGATCTCTGATCGATATGAAAAATATTAAATGATAATATTGAATTTATGAATGAAATATTTAATTTATATTAAAAATGTTGAATAATATTTCAAGTAATTTTCAATAATAATATTCTCGTTACATTTCAAAATAATGAAAATATTAAATTTATATTGAATTTTAAAAAAGTTTTATAATGAGTATGCCTATCAAATATAAATATAAAAGGGTTATTGCATGCTATACTTGTCCAACAAAGTAAAACAAGAATCATGTAAAGATTCTGAGTGGCCCTGAATAGTTCTGAGGATATATGTATAGTTTAATCATTATTAGCTTGAATAAGGGGTCTGAGATAAATGATTATCTTGGTAAATGAAGATACACTACACACACACACATATATATATATACACATACATACATGATTTACATCATTACTATACAAATTTCGAGTCTCGGCACTGGCCGTTCTCTCCCTCATGTCATTGTAGCTCAAAGCCATTGAACAACATTGTNTATATATATATATACACCCTTATAATAGGAAAATTGAAAATTTGTAAATATAACCGTTTTCAACCATATGTAACCGTTTTTCATCCAAATATTTGTATTATTATATCTTTCATATAAAATACAATTCATATTCAAAGTGAAGTTTATTACTATCTACCGTCATTAGCTGTCTGCTAGACAATTACTCGATCTCATATTGTTACCATTCCTTGGGGTAGCTGTGTCTAATCTAATAGCTGTCGATGAGCTCTTGAACCGCAAATTATGAAATATTTTTTCCCTTGTAGAAAATGGGCCATGGATCGACACAAGTAGTAATCCGATGGTGCTAGGATTGGACTGTATGGTTGGTGAGACAGGAGTTCGAACCCATGAAGTTCTTTATACATTTCTTTGGCTTGGAAAACCCCTTTTCTGTTGCTCTAAGTTCAATATTTAACTGAAATAACTGATTTAAATCTCTAACACCTAATATGAACAGTTTTGTTCAAATTTTAAATATGAAAATAATTGAAGCAGCAAAATAATGCATCACAGGAATAACTGTATAATAACTGACCCCCACCATAATGCATGTTGGTAGCCTCTTTGGTAGGCTTATGAGAGAGTAAGAAAAATTAGTAAAAGGCTATTAGATAAAGTTAAATTAAACCTTTCTTCTGATATTACCTATAAATACCAAACTACGCTACATACATAAAATACAATACTCTTACAAGCAGGCAAATAAATATTCCTGAAATATATTTTTGTCTCAATTTAATACAAATACTCCTAATAGTGCAATAAGGGAGACAACTAGAAAATTTATAGATCTGGAACAGTCTGATCCCAAAAATGTTTATATATTGAGATTTTTGTAAAATGTCCATTATCCATTTGTATTTTGCTGATGATGTATTAATATTTTCTGAGGATAAAATTATTGATAATCTTAAATGTGTGCTTCAAAAAGTTGGACAAATTTAACTTGTGTTTAAAATGAAAATCATTTAAAATTTCCACATCAAAATTATTTAGTAAGATGTATTCTGACTATGTTCCTCAATAAAAATAGATAATGAATACTTAAAGGTTAATGATACTATGAATATATAGGATTCATATTTGATTAAATTCTTTCTTGGTTCTCAAACATAATTTAAAAAAACAACTCAAAATTGGATACCAAAGATTGTTAAATACGTCTTTTTTTTTTCTGGAGATGACAGAATTATTGATCACTTTAGGGATGATAGATATGTGGTCTTTCCCGTTTCAAATAATGTTATTGGCAACCGGTTTTGGTGTCAGTACACCATCTTCAGGCACTACAGAGTGTCGCAAGATACGGTTCTCACCTCTCAGTATCCCAACGAGCACTCAGTTAATAATGGACTTTAATTATATCAAGAGTGCTCGTTGGGATACTGAGGAGAGAAACTTGATCTCTATTATCCCTAAAGGTTCTTAAATGTGTTAAGTGTTCTGAGCAGGAGCTCATGTGGTGTTGACCGAAGATGTTTGTACAGGTGCCATCGCATCTTAGAATGCTCTAAACTTGATTATGGCAGTGGGGATGGCTTTGGTAGGGCGAGAATTTTACAGATGTTGGAGTCAGTGCATCACGCGTGACCCAGATTGGCTTCCGGTGCATTAGGGTCAAGTCCTGTTACACGTGTACAGATTAGCAAGAACATCTTCGATATCGAAAACTCCAGCTAACAAGTATCCATATTATCTGAAAGCAAAATCCTGATTTAACCAACCACTGGATGACCAGATATCTCCTTATGATTCGGGTAGATTTCATTCCCAAGAAATAATATATGCTACTGGTCAATTATAATTTAAAACAAATATAAATTGAAGATAATTTATTATAACAAAAAAGTACACCTACTAATTATAGCTAACAATCGGATCTCCGGCCCTTACCAACTATCAAATAAAAAAATAGAAAATATATATTACTTTAGCTAATTATCATATATGCACAAAAAAATTGAATCTACTTATTTACAAAGATGCCTCAAAACACTTGTTAAATTGTCCGCAATTACTAATTACTCTCACTAATTACTTTCACCCTAACCGGTAGAGCAAGGGCCACGACTGGCCCGACGCTCTGAGACACGCGATCTGACACTGATTCGAGAGATGCTGGTGTGCCGCTGTTTTAACCTGTAGAACGTTCTAGATGTGTCTAGGCAGGCCTATATGATTCTGATAGCTTTTCGGGCTAAATATGATTTCATATTTTGAGATAAGGAAGCAGGTGGTCTCCTTCAATCGGCCCTGGTCCTCTCGTTATGTGCTTCCCCAACCGTTAGATTAAAATGTAAAATTCCGTCTCCAACACTGATTAATAGTGTTAAGCTTAATAAATGACATAATTAATAGATTTAATTTAATAATTAACACGGATTAATAACTGTTAAGCGTATTCTTACAGGGTGCCGAGGATATCTGGAGCTTGTAAATTAAAATACTTTCATTTACCATCTAATAAGAGTGAACTGTTAGGTGATATATCTATCTGTATTTAAAATGTATATGAGTTTTAAAACATCACTAATAATTCACTAATTGGGTTGGTTTATAAGTGCAAATTGTATCCAGCATTCTTAAAATAGAAAAAAAATTCTATGGGACAATAACAACCCGTCCTGGTTGAAATAATAAATTCAGACACACATGCCACTTGTCACACTTTTTATCTCAGAAAAAGCATGCCTGCTACTCAAATCCACTATTCAGAGAACTATCCTAATATCCTTCCACTTGGCCGTTTTATGCCACCTCTAGCCCTTAGACCTGGGGTAGACAGCAGGGTCAAGTGTGTCAGTAGTCAAGTACACGATGTGCTCCTATGGGGAGAGAAAAGACGAATCCCTCTGTGACCAGTCAAACCCATACCAATGCTGCGATGACACACTCTCTCTGCAAAGTTAAATCTTCACCGTACACATATGCTTATTCTTCTTAATGCCGCTTTTCATAAGTTCTATTAAATCATGTTTTACAAATTAATTCATAATCATTAAACCAACTATCCTGTTTCTACTTTCCACACTGAAGAGATTGACTAGTTATTCCAATATTTAAAATCTGAGCAACTTCTTTATTTATTGATTTATTTTTTTTTTAATGGTGTGTCAAATTTAATTGGATAACATTTATATTCCAAAAGAGACTTATATTTATGATATTTAAAAATGTAGTTTTGAGTCTTGGATGAGACATTTTATTTTCAAAATTTATAAACCAAACTCGATGTTTAGATTTTTTTATTGTAAACATTTTAAATTATGCCAACGATACTTTTACACGAACGACATAAGCTGTACAATGAAAGTAAGAGGCGAGTTATTAAACTGAACCATATCTATCGGGTACGGAGTAAGATGTGGGCGTGAGTGGGAGGTTGTAGCCCTCTTTGTCCCGTTCTTTGGGGGGAGTTCAGGATCCTCGCTCGGTCAGCAGAACTGGAATGTCCCGATTTCCAGGCAGTCCTCGATGGTAAGAAGGGGAAAGTATTTTTGGGGTACTGCAGGATATAGGAAAATCTTAGTCTTCGAGTATAATGAGTGAAATACAAAACTACGTGGGGGTACATGTATAGTAATGAATTTGTGTGAGCTAGTTGTCGCTGGTCCAAATTTGTAGTTTTTTTTTATTATTAATTTATATGTTTTAACTACTTATTATCTGTGTACAATGTTTTTGTTTTTTTAATATTTAATTTAAATA
>KZ807260.1:293083-305343 GCA_000696205.2 Oncopeltus fasciatus | reverse complement strand
TATAATATTATTTCTCTTATAAATAATTATTAAGGTTTATTTTAGAAGTAATCATGGAGTTTATTTTAGAACAAATATATACCGAAAAACGATGAGTTTATGAATCACGATTTTTTATTAGAACTTTAGGCTTCAAACAGTTTGTAAGAGATAAAACCTGCTTTGAAGATGCATATTTGATAATTCACATTTCCGTGACAACACACACTGTTCAGAGAACCTTTTAGAAAAAGTTTTATGTCATAAACTACAAAGTATTAATTAGAGTTTTCTTATATTTTCATTTGGTGCAACCTTCCATATCTGTTTCCCCTGAGGGCACTCTAACACTAATCTGTCTTCTGCGCTCTCCTAAGTATATATCCTTGTAGTTCTGAACTCCCTGTCTAAGAAAACTTCTCTCTCTCTCTCGTACCACCTCAGCATTTCAGGCGAACTGCTCAAGAGCTAGACCAGGAGAACTGATGGCTCGAAACTCGAAAGAAGGCGCTTAGAAGACAAGATAATATTTCCAATTTTTTATTCCAAAAAGGAAGAATAATGAGACTAAAGTTTATTAACATTGTTTCAGGTATACTTAAAACATTTGAAGTTAATCATAAATCCTTATACATAGGGTTTACATATTTTTTTTTTTAAACTTTTACTAAACTTAACTTTTACTAATTATATATATATATATGAATACACACGCCTCATGAATATATAATTACTTTTAATTACTAAAATTTTAGACTATTCAGAAGGCAGTCAGTGTGGTATATTATTGTTAAAGACNTACATATATATATATATATATATATATACATATATAATTTTGAAACAATACATTCCATTTACTTTCTTCATTGTCTCAATACTAAGTAAGTACTTATTAACAAGAGTACCCTGAACTCTAGGATATTCTTTAAACGTTTGTGACAATTTAAATATTTTTTCCCATATGGTTCATACCAAGTAGAAGACAATGATATGTTTTAAGTTAATAATTTTTTTTTGTAGTATTTAATCCCACGTAAATATTAACAATTTTAAAATATTAAATGTAAAATATTAACAACAAGTGCAGGGAACAGAATAAAAAAATCCAACTAAAAAAATTGTTAAGACGATATATTCGTCTGCCAAGAGGTTAGACTCTCGACACTAGTGCGGGGAATTTAATAACTTATAGATTACTTACTGATAAGCCCGCTCGTTCCGCAACTTGCCGCAAATTCCTGGTGTAGATTGAAGAGCCGCAAGACACAAGTACACAAAATTCAAGAACTTGTGAAGATTACTTGTCACTAAATTTAACACTGTCAAAATCAAGCGAAAACTTACATTGTACCTTTAAAATAGCGATATAATACGGTGCCGAAGTACATTGATTGCCGTCTCAAGCCTGAATCCTACATTAATTATTGGCAAAATGAAGATTTTCTCTGTTTCTTTTAATGATTTTAAAAGTTTAGCTTTAGTTGGTGGCGAAAAAACATTGTCCAACGAGTTTTTCTAACTAGGTTAGAAGTTAGGTTCAGTTAGGTACGAGTGTTACTGTAGCATTACGATATTTCTTTGCGTTTATCTGATGTATATTACGAGTACCATATCTTAAATTTGTTATGCTTTGTTCCACGTGTCTTTGAGAGAAGTTACAATTAATTATTGAAACATAATTTCTTCCTATTTACCTATCTTCGTATCTCTTGCAGAAATGGAATATTAGATGGTTTGTTGGATTATGTTTAAAACGCCTTAAGCTTTTTTTTTTCTTGCTTAAGATTGCGAACACTGATTTCGGTAGGTGGGCTGGACTTTGCTTTAGGGCTTGAGGAATTGTTTAATCAAATGCAATTAGGAACGTAACAAAGGACAGTCGCAACTTAAATTTCAAATTTAATTACAATCAGTTCAGTAATTTTCGGAAAGGCTGAATAGATTTTGATGACATTTAGAATTTGGTTTTATCCGAATCAAAAATGAGCCTAATTTAATTTGATTTTATTTATTATGTTCTATGCCGAAATAGAATAAACTTTAAATTGCCTATTTACAAAATTTAAAAAAATATTAATAATTTGAATATGTCGAAATTCATGGGTCTGATAACTATTATTTGTATTGTGGTATTTACTCACACATTAATTTTAAACAATAAATGCAAGGGAATAGAATAAAAATCTAAACTGTCTCCTGGCTGTGATAGATGAATTATTTATTGTGGCTGTGAATAGATTTTTTTTTTCTATTTCCTTGCATTTATTGTTTATGGGTTTTGTATTCGTCCCAAGGTTATTTTTTTTTTTTTTTCAAAAAATACTTATAATTAGCACTGTTATCAAAAAATGATATTGAAAGTTCTTCAGTTAATTTGTTTTCTTTCATAATAAAGTATATTTTATTACTACAAAATTTTAGATTGATCTAAACATTTCACTTAGCAATTAAAATTATGTTGTATAGTACTTCCATATAAATATGTTTGCTTCTAGCTAATAATTATTTAGTTATAGTTCATTATTATTTATTCTCTTCGAGTGGATTCCGGTCGTTCGATGCGGTATTTATATTTTATTCCACTTTCTTAGGTAAAACAGTTTAGAAGATTGTAGGGACGTATTGCACTGCATTATTACCTTTCAGAGCTAATCAGCAGAACCTATATGACGTCAAACAGTTCAGGCACACTCCCATAGAACATATTACTGTCATGGATCTCTTGATGATGCCAAGAGTCACCGAACTCGAAGGTGGAACTAAGCAGATGTTCGCTGTAGAAGCTGCTCTTATGTAAACTCTTCAGACAGTAGGAAGTTGGAGAGAAGGCCAGGATTTCTTGCTCGGTGTTCCTGACAGCAGTTTAATTCTGACCTAGCTGGAGCTTCGCCCGACAGGACTGATGGCTCTGCATGTAAACAAAATGTCTGCTCCTGATATATATCAACTGGAGATTGAATTTGTGACGGCTGTTCTATCCGCGCCTGCCCGCCATGATTAACTGCGACTCCCCACCATTTTCCTCTAGCAATAACAACCTTTTGTAATATATCCCACCCAGGCCTCATTTCATTTCTCCCTCTCTCCCACCCTTCTGCCTCTCTCCCACCCTTCTTCCTCTCTCCCACCCTTCTTCCTCTCTCCCACCCTTCTTCCTCTCTTCCACCCTTCTCCCTCTCACAAAAGAAGAATTTAATCTGGCAAAGTTGAGTCTCCAATCGACCTACTTCCTCTACAACGGCGAGTACTACTCGCAACTTGAAGGAGCAGCCATGGGTTCACCACTAAGTCCACTCGCAGCCAATCTGTACATGGAAGACTTCGAACGGAGGGCTCTCCGCTCTGCACCACAAGCGCCGGTCTGCTGGTATCGGTACGTCGACGACACGTTTGTCATCTGGAGACACGGCCGAGACTCGCTGGAAGGGTTCCTACAACACTTGAACAACGTGCACGAGAACATCCAATTCACCATGGAACTTGAAGAGGAAGGAAGACTACCGTTCTTGGACGTCCTCGTGGAAAAGAAGGATCACCTCCTGAGCCACTCAGTCTACAGGAAACCCACCCATACCGACAGATACCTGCATGCCACTTCACACCACCACCCGGCTCAGAAAGAAGGAGTCATCGGCGCTTTACTCCACAGAGCGGAGATACTTTCAGAACCTGCCCAACTGCCGAAAGAAAGAAGACATTTGAAGACCGCCTTCATGAAAAATGGCTATGACCGCAACACTATCAACAGGGTCCAGAGAAAGAGAAATCGGCAGCGCAACAGGGAAGAGCGGGAAGCAAAAGAAGAATTCCGAGGACAAGTGACCATCCCCTACGTCAAAGGGACAACGGAGAAGATCGCCCGTATACTCAAGAACCACCAGATAAGAACAACGTTCTGCACCGATAGAAAAATAACAGACATCCTTCCGAAACCTAAGGATAAGCTTGGACTTAGGACTCCAGGAATATACAAGATTCCCTGCTCCTGCGGAACTACTTACATCGGTGAGACTGGAAGGACGATCGACACACGCCTAAAAGAACACATTGCAGACATCAAACACGGACGTACAGAAAAGTCAGCTCTAGCAGAACATTTCGCTAACACCAGCCACCACATCAAATTCGAAGATGCTTCAATATTGGCCCGGGAAAACAACTACTATCGACGGACCATCAGAGAAGCCATCGAAATAGCGAAAAATCCTAGGAATATCAACAGGGAGGATGGATACAGGCTCAGCAAGAATTGGAAACCAGCGCTAATCGATAAGAGTGTCCAACCAATCGATAAGAGGGTCCAACCAATCGATAAGAGGATCCAGCCAATCAGCGAGCAGGAAAACAGGATCAACCAATGGGAAGACAGGCTTCGCCCAAGGACCGGACAGCGCCGGGTATAAATACCCCTGGATTTGAAGACAGCTCTCATTCTCTATTCAGCCCTGAAGAAGCCATCTCAGGATGTGCGAAAGCTCGGCAACCATAAAAAACTTTACACGGTCCAACCCGGAAAAAACTTTACATACATTTTACTGTGTGTTACCGATTCATTGAGTTAGGGTGATAATTGTAGATTCAAAAAAACATGAACAGTACTTCAAATTTTCTGTTTCAGCTAAATTTAACTATTCTTCAACTAATTTAATGGATCGAAATGTATTACTGAATCAAAATGCGCATGCTTTGTAAATTTCATTTTTAAATACAAATTTTAGATGCGTTTATTGAAATTTCCCGTCGTTATTGCACTAAAAGTTTTTCGTATAATGATCAGAATTAACGCCAACTCTGAAAATGCAATTTCGATTATTAAGAAGACATTAATATTTTGTGTATATATATACATATTAGATACCAAATTTCTTTTCGTTTAATTAAAACAGTCTGAGAGTTTGGGTTTTCATAGTATATTTTTGGTTTTTATTTTTTTTATAATCATGAATTTTGGTGTTCCATCTTGTCCTTTTAATTTTAGAGTAAAGAACATTTTTTTTTTTTTTTCAAATCTTAGCAGGATCTGAGTTTAGTTCAGAGAACAGTATGAAAGGAAAAGCAACTTATTTGTTGACTTAGACTTGAACAGTTTAAAAAATCAATTAATTGTTCTATTAGAAATTAATCTTATTAATTTTATCCATAAATTTTCAAAATAAAGAATATTACAATATATATTTTAATACTTTAAAATGAAGGAAAAGGGTTTCAAGTTAAAACATATTTTTTTAAAGTTAATTTCTTTTAAGGAAAATAATTTATTCACTTGGGATCATGACCTCACTTATAAGAAGTTTATTTATTAATTTACCTGTTTAAAAAAAAAAAGAAGGAAAATTTAAATTTAAACAATACTAAAGAATTTTGGCTGGTAAATAGAGCCATTACTTACCCATTACATTATTTACATAGCCATTACTTCAGAGTAAGAGAGGTTACCGAATTGGTTTTTTTATTTTACTTTTAAAAAATACTTGCCCCCACAGAACTCTAGTAGCAGTTGAGACGTTGGGATCGACATTTCCTTTGAGTGAGGGACTTGCAGAGACTAAATCAGGGTAAGTCTACTCGCTACAGTTCTTTAGATTGATTCCAATGACATTTACTGGGCAGAAATAGCAGTCATCGAAGTGATTTTGGAGTTCTCTCCAAACCATCGATACGCTGAATTTAAAACTTTTTCTTTTCCTATCAGCCCACTGTCGTAAATGTTCTGCACAAGTTTTACAGACCTGATGCGGGCCCGGTTTTTACCTGATCGCCAAGACAAGTATCCAAGAAAAGCTCTCTTTACAAAATCAATAACAGTTTTTCTGTTGTGTTTTTTACCGTTTCTTCTTCCGGGTTGGACAGTGTCAAGTTGTTGATAGTTGCCGAGCTTTCGCACATCATGTGATGGCTTCTTCAGGGCTGAGTAGAGAATGAGAGCTGTTTTTTAAATCCAGGTGGTATATAAATACCATGTTTTATACACCAGGTGGTGTATAATCCCGGCGCGGTCCGGTCCTTGGGCGAAGCCTGCCTTCCCATTGGTTGATACTGTGTTCTGGCGGCTGGTCTCTGGAGTAGTCAGGTGGCTGGTCACTGATTGGTTGGATCCTCTTGTCAATTAGCGCTGGTTTCTAGTTTTTGCTCAGTCTGTATCCGTCTTCTCTGTTGATATTTTTTTCCCGGATATTATTCTTCGGATACGGTCAAACCCGGAAGAAGAAACGGTAAATACACCTGACGACCGTCGAAGCCTACGTGAACAGTTTTTATGTTTTCTTTTTACGTGTATTCTCCGCATATGTAGCAAAACACATATGATTTATTTACACAACTTTTTCTACTTGAACTCATTTTATTTCTATTCAACAACACAAAGAAAAAAATCTGCAGTACGTACTGTTTTAGGTTAAGTTTGTAACAACTCTTACCAAAAGACAAAGCGAGAACTCACAAACTACCTCAACACTAATTGAAGCGTTGAAGGTCACTTCAGTTACCGGACAGACAATGCCATCTAATGGATTTTCATGGAACTAACTGGACAGCAGACTGACAATAGGGCAAATATACAGAAACCAATCCTTATATATGTGATTTAGAACTGCATGGAGTTAAAACTGCACATTTTGTGTAGATTTTTACTGCACGTTAAAAAACCGCTGATCTGATTGAGAAAAGTTGATTTCATTTTAAGAATCAACTCCCTAAATATGTATAAAATCAGGCATGTTTTTTCTGTAGGCATGTGTTATTAGTGTATACAAGAATCTTATACAGAAGACCATTTTTAATTGCTCTATTCCTCTTAAAATAACAGCTCGGCTAGGTGATATGGAGTCTAGATTGACAAAGAATGAAGAGTCATACAGTCGGACATGGAGACTGTTCATCCTGAGCCTCTATATGTACGAAGCCCATGGAAGATAATTCCATAACAGCTGGCTGGAACAATGATTTCCCAAAACGTGCTATCTCCAGTTATTGGAAGGAACTCGAGCGTGTCTTCCCCGTTCCCTCCCTAATCTCCTCCACTGACTACTTTCCATTCAGCAGTCTTTTGTTCCTTCAGCCATGCTTACCTCGTGGTAGATTTCCACGAAACTCATTGTCAAAACAATACAACGCGATAATATGTTACAATTTTAAACTCATTAACAATTATCAATGTCTGCCCTGAATTTGTTTAAAATAATTTCTGTTTACGATGTTTTCAATGAAGAAAGTAAATAAAGTCAATATGGGATGAATCGTTGACGGGAAAATTCTATGAAGAGAGGATTGTCGGGAATTGGGTCATGGTGGTTGAGCAATTAAAAACTAATTAACTAAAATAGTTTTTATTTTAGCAAACGTTTCGGCCTGAATATCAGGCCTTCATCAGGGCTGAATATGAAAGAGAAACATGTCTATATATGAGAATGAAACAAAGAAAAATGAATGAAAATATAAAACTGTCTGTAATCGTTTATATAAAATAGATACTGAACTGTAAATAAAAAATTATTAATAAAATTCGTAAGTGTACATACCAAGTAGGGTGATGGGGAGAGAGATAGAGACCCCTGCTCAACTGAATCTATATCTGATCTGTTTTTCAAATGTCTATTTGACCATTGTGGAGAGGAAAGGGAAACGGGCGTAGGAGTGGGGGAACGGATTAGACGGTTTAAATGGCTTGAGGTTCATGGATGTATCACTGTAGGAAAGTGGGAGGGGGAAAATGCTATGAGGTGGTCTTATTATGATTTTTGTTTTAAGATGTGAAAAATACTACTGTATATGGAAGAAATATCGTCTTTGCCTGTTTGTCATTAATGGGGTTATGTTCTAAATGTATGTGAATAGACTCGGCTAAAGGTTGTTTCTCAAGGTTTAGTTCAGTCGCAAGAAGTGTGAAATTATCAAAGTAGGAAGTATGTTTGTCAGTAGGAGAGTGTTTTGAAAGGGCTATGGTGGTTTTATGATTTTTAATGTCGTGTTTATGGTTACTTATTCGTCTTTTTATGGTGTTCTTTGTTGGTCCAATATATGTTGCGGTACAATTTTGAGTGGTGCAGGGGATTTTGTATATGACGACGTTACATCTGTCAGTATGGGGGATGGAATCTTTCAGTTTAGTGTATAAATTTTGTAGTTTGTTGTTGTTGGAGAAGCCTATGCGTAGTTTGGGGAAGGTATTAACTAGAGATTTATTTATTTTTTCTGATAGAGTTGGAATGTAGGGTATGGAACGGTATATTGGAGTGTCACCAGGTGGAATTGGGGGGGGGGGAAGTGGAGTGAATTTATAAAATGGAGGGATGAGTCTGTTTATTATGAGTCGAGGAAAGCCATTGTGGTTAAGAATGTCTGTTATGTGTTTAATGTTTTGTCGTGGAAAAAAGCTGCTCCATATATTATAGAATATCTATCTATAGCTATATTCCACGGCAAAAACATTTTAAAAAACACTCTACTACTGAAAAAACACACTTTGATAAATTCACACTTCTTGCGACTAAACCAAACCTTGAGAAACGACTTTTATATATATTTCTATATATACTTTTTACTGTTGAGAGAGAAAAAACCTCTCTTTTTTTCCCTGCTATAAAGGCGTTATTTTCCAGTTAGTGGGAAACCTCCAGCAGACAGCACCTCCCCTCCTATGAAACTGGCGAGGAATGGTTTTGGCGCCAATGTTTGGAGTACTCTCTGGAGTCAGGAAGGCGGCACGTGGACTGGGCCGCAGATCGATAAGGTCCTGCTAGACCCCTAGAGTCCATTACGCCCGCCGACTCTTACAAGACTCATTCTCCTCTTCTCATATTTAAAAATATGTAAAGAGGAGAATTAATTAAGGATTATTTTTACTTGGGCACAAGTGACGTGGAGTATTTCTGATGAGATTTATAAGATTAGCGTATATTCCATGTTTAATTTAGGTTGGGCATGAATGAGTGCAAATGAGTGATTTGACCTTACAAGGCGAGTGCAATAAGCGTAAATTACTAAGGCAACTATGGACTAGTCGGGGAGGAAGAGACAATTTGAAATATCCTTCTTAATAAGCTTTTTTCGACAAAAATTCTTTTAAAAAATCAAATATTACCCCTCATTTGTTCAATAAAATTTCTCGCAACTCTAATCAAAACAAATATAGAATATTTGATCATAGTTTTCAATTTTTTGATAAATATTAAGGTCGATTACAACAGTTTATTTCCAAAAAACTAATCGGCTAAACTGATTTTGATGAAATTCGGGATTTGAGTTCTATCCGTTCTGTTAATGTGTCTAATCTCTGAAGAGCATGTTCTAATGAGCTTAAATTTTAAAATTTCTCTAACTTAAGATCGGTTACTAACACCGACATGTTCGAAACAAGTAGTAATCTGTAGGTGGAGGCCTGGACTGTATGCTGGATGAGGCCGGAGATCGAACCCATGGAGTTCTTTAAACTTTTCTTTGGCTCGACGGGAAGTGTGAAGTTGGGCATTATCTTCTTGGAGGAAAAATACTTTTCTGTTTCTCATAGCAGGATAACGCTCAGACAACTTCGTGTACAATCTTTCCAGTTGTTCGCAGAAGGGTTCAGAACTCATAGAGCATCCATCGTAAACAGATTCATGACGAATAAAACTGTCAAAATTAAAAAAAAACAAAAAAAACTCACAAATTATGGATTTTTTAAAAATTGCCCCCTTGCAGCAACCGAAAAACAGTTTTACCGTGATCTTCTATAGGTGACAATCTTCCGATAAAATCTCATATCAGAAAGGTTTTCAATAATTTTTCATGAAGAATAAATGGCGACTAACTGACCTTTGACACGTCAAACTGCCTGAAGAGTTCGCGAGTACTTACTGACGGATTTGACTCAACAGCTCCTGCAGGACCTCAATATCTATTAGTGAAAAAACTGAAGTATGGTCCTCCTCATGAGGGATTTCCTTGGGAATAGGCTTCTATTGTTTTTTGTTTTTTTTTAAACAAGTGTTAGTCTCCTTTCAGCTACTTAGGATCATGTTGGAAGGGATTATCTAAAGGTTGCCACATTCTAAACATCCATGACACAGGACAAGCATTTATTTAATGATTAAAACTTGCCCTGGGCGAGATTTGAACCCGCAGCGCCAGGATTGCGAGACCCAAATGGATCTCATGGCTATCCTGGTGCCCCCCTTCTACTATCTGATTCTTAATTTAGTAAATAATTATTTCTTTGTCTTCTCTAAGTATGATTTTGCCATGTATGTCAGGTAGTTGGGGAGTGGGGGAAGTTCATTAAATATGGAAACTAAAAGCAAAAATCATATATATATATATATGTATGTATGTATGTATAGCAATGAAGAGCAGGTGGGATAGAGAGCGCAGAGCANTATATATATATATCATTGCGAAGTCTGATTAAGAAAAACAAAGGTCATTCGTCTCAGAGCAGGATGCTCTACATTTACAAATCAATAACTGATGTCAAGTTATTTAGATTTACTAGAAGATAACCAAAAGAAGAAACTTGAATAGCAGTGGGAACCTATGTACTCTAGGTAGAGTACATATTTCCGAGTAATATGCCAACTGAAGGGATAAGAAGCAGGTGATTACCTTATCAGTTGGCGGGGCTGACTATTGACCTTACTAGGACTAATTAGCTGACACAGGCTCTGGCGCTCTCAGACAATCCAGGAGACAATCCTTCTCGTCCCAATTGTCTACCGCTGCTGCCCTCTTATCAGAATATTGTGAGTGGCACTCTAAAAGATGAATTTAAAGGCATATTTGGATTTCCCCAGTCAGTCATATCAACTGAAGGGATAAGAAGAAGGTGAGATTGCCTTAATAAGGACGGGAGCCATCTCTTGACCTCACTAGGACTAATTAGCTGACACAGGCTCTGGCACCCTCAGACAATCCATACTACGAGGGTCTCATACCCCTGCGAAATTCTTTAGCTTCCTCCAATTCTCGCCCCATTTGATTAAGTGGACCGCTGCCGGCCTCTTGTCAGAATTTTGTCAGTGCCACTCTGAAAGGTAAATGTGGTTTTAGAGGGATATTAGGGTTTCCTAGCGTACACATTCCATAGTCAGTCATATCAACTGAAGGGATAATAGGCAGGTGAGATTGCCTTATCAGTTGGGGGGGGGGTATCTCTAGACCTCGCCAGGATTAATTAGCTGATACCTAACGCCTCTGACGCTCTCAATTAATATATTCCAGGAGGGCCTCATACCCTACAGAAATACCTTCTCGTCCCAATTGTCGACCGCTGCTGGCCTCCTATCACAATTTTGTGAATAATACTCTAAAAGATGATTTATCTTTTAAACTATAATTACTATTCAAATATTTATAGTTGCTCTTCTATATTGAAAGTGTAAAAGAGGACTAAAACACTATTTTCTTAATAAATAATGAATTAATTGTGGTGTGTAATCCCACGCTAAATTATCCACAAGAAATGCACAGGGAGCCAGAAAAAAAAAAAATTCTTACTACCTCAGCCGGGTCTCCTACTTTCCGGGTACTTTACTCCGTGTCAAAATCCCCTTTTGGAGAGATTCTCGAAGCTGCCTCGGTGGTGTAGAGGTCAGCGCGCCTACCCGGAAAGTAGGAGACCCGGGTTCGATTCCCGGTTGAGGTAGTAAAATTTTTTTTCTTGCTCCCTGTGCATTTCTTGTAGAATATTTTCTTAAATATCCAGTGTGTTTATTTTGATAAAACGTATGTAATAAATCTCTATATGAAGACTTAACACACCCAATCTCCTCTGATTTGTTATCTTACGTATTAGGATAAGTGGATAAATAAAATAATTACCTTATAGTGGAAATGACTTTTGAATTACTAATTTTGTTTCTTAAAATATTAATTGAAATATATAGTATTCAAATTCAAAATATACAAAAGATACAATTTCAAGCTGTCTAGTAGGGGATAGTGCACGCCAAATGATAAATTATTCAATTTATTCATTTTTAAATTAAAGAAAACAAACTATTATCGAATAACACTGCACAACAAAAAAATATTTTTTGAATGTTTCCTACACTAAATTAGTCTATTTCTACTAATTTTGGGGTGATAAAAACGAAAATAACATTGAAAAATTTTTATTAGCTCTGGTTTTTGAGATATACAGCACTTAATCTTAAAGAGTAGTTATACTATACGTGAAAAGTGAAAGTACAAAAAACAATATTGTTATGTTTCTTTTAGAATATTTTAAGTACAAAATTGATAAAAAAAAACATTATTCTTAGTGTTTTGACAAATAAAAGAGGTTTGTACCACCAAATTTCAAT
>KZ807260.1:258871-287867 GCA_000696205.2 Oncopeltus fasciatus | reverse complement strand
ATATAGTTTGCTTCATTTATGATAATATTTTATTATTATGAAATATAATTATATTTGTTGGTGGGGTACGTCCTCCGTGGCAGAAGCTAGTTTCCTAGCTCCGCTACTTCCCCCAGTTCTTGAGGAAGTTGTGATAACACGGGACCTCAATCTCTATTTAAATCTGTAATAAAAAAGAGCTCCAGTTGAACTCCCATTTTCTTCTCTAACAATTCCTTCTGTCGTCTCTTACACTTTCTTCCTTTCCACTTCGTTCGTCTCGCAGTCTTTTCTATTTATTTTTGCATTTCCCCCCTTGTTTTTAAAAAATTAAACCAAATTGTTCCTACTTGGAATACTTATTTTTTCTTACTTCTTTTTCTTACCTCTATTTTCCTTTGTACTATGTTTTTGTACTCATCATTTTAGCGAGTTTAGCTCAAAAGGTCCTTCTCGTGATTTTTTGAAACTTTTTCAATATAATAAATAAGAACAGGTGGGATAAAGAGTGTGGTGAACACACAAAAAGAAAAAATTCAATGAGTAANTATATATATATAACGGCAATCAATAATATATACATATATGAAAAACGGCAATCACTAATATATATATATATATAAGTGATTGACGTTTTTAGTGTCTATTAGGAGTCATAGAAGAAAATATTGAAAAAATTCTCAAAAGGTTTTTCACGAGAACAATCTCAAAAGCTAAATTAAGACTACTAATCAATTATTTGTTAATACAATTACTATGTTTAATATATTATTCATGAATATTTTACTAGTAAATGTATTTTTCCACATAGGATTTTATGTATGTGTTCACAATTACAAATGTATTATTACAATATTTTTTGTTGTGATATGTATAAAAGTATATAAAATAGTTTGTTTCTTTCACAAAAGCTTTTGAATATAGCTGAATTAAGGTTTTGTTCATTAATAAATAAGTTTTGTGGGGCCCTAGGAGAGGCGATGATCTGGATAAGCTGTGTGCAGCTGAGTGCCCTCAGAGATGGATGGATGGCATTTCCGGAGCTCTGGCCTGTCCAAAGACACCTTACAGGTCAAAATTCTCAAAGAGAACCAGATCCTTTTAAAAACTGATAAATTTTGAGGAATTTGTATAGAAAAGCTTTCGCAAACCTATTGGGTTTCTAATGCATCTTGATGTGGCTTTTGCTAGCTCTTTTCAGTTCCAAGGTGTTCGGCACCACCTTTAAAGTATTCCTGCGCCTATTTTTACTTTCAAGACCTTTGAAGAAGTGCTTCTGCAAGTCTCTCCCAGCTCACTAAGCGTATTGTAAACTTTACTGAAAGCAGTTTGCATTTTGTTAAGTGCCCTCGGAAGCCTGTTGTTTCTGAATAGCTTGCAGATTGCTAGGTTGTTCATCTCTTTCGAAAAGAAGTGCATCCGCAGACAATAGAAATGCAGGAATGATACTTTAATTGCGACAGCATTACCATTTTTTCTTCTTAAGAAAAGCTTTTGCAAGCATGAAAGGTTTCTAGCGTATCTTAGCGTCTTGCTCTTTCCAATCCTTTCCATTTCTGAAGCATCTTCAGAAAATAGCTTTTGGTAGCCCTCTAGGTTCCTAAAATCCCTTTCAAGAAGCTGTCGTATGCCTTCTTGATTTCTAAAGGATCATTGAATGATAGTTTGTGAAGCGTTCTAAAATATAAAACAGCATGTGGTTTTTTTTTTTTTTTTTTTTTTTTTTTTTTTTTTTTTTTTTTTTTNTTTTTTTTTTTTTTTTTTTTTTTTTTTTTTTTTTTTTTTTTTTTTTTTTTTTTTTTTTTTTTTGCAAATATTTTAGTTATATTATAATCTTATGAAAATATATAATTGTAAGCTTGTTAAGAAATTAAACTATAATGTGTTAACTACAGTATACTTTCGACTAATACTTTTCTATCTTTGCCAGGAGAAATCGAGTTTCAAAAG
The DNA here is from genome assembly GCA_000696205.2 of Oncopeltus fasciatus. NCBI lineage: Eukaryota > Metazoa > Arthropoda > Insecta > Hemiptera > Lygaeidae > Oncopeltus > Oncopeltus fasciatus. The sequence continues at coordinate 285,938 of KZ807260.1, read as the reverse complement.
ATATGATGGATATTCATACTAAATAATTCACTTTCTAACTCTATAGATAAGCTTGCAGCTATTCTGATTATTATTGTATGTGTAGAATTTTTAAAAGCTCAATTTAAAACTGCACAATCTATCAATCATAGAAACTAGTAAATTATAAGGAACCCATTTGTTGTTATTAAAACAATTAAAATTTTAAAGATTTAGTTTATTGAACCAACGATTATTAATAATTAATATTAATAACTTAATAATCCGTTCTTGCTAAATTAGCTTTCGTGTGTGCAACAAGAACTCAACAGACGCCACGGACTCTTATGCAGCCTTATAAATAGGCGCTCACAGCTCACAGTAGAAAACATACTGACCATAATACGACCTACGGTGCACAACTGTGGGGTGCCGCTAAGCCTTCCAATATGCAACGAATACAATCCTTTCAGTCCAAAATTCTTAGAATAATTGCTAACGCGTCGTATCCAACTCTACCCTTCATCACGACTTTAACATTCCTTTTGTCCAACATCTCATCTCTAGCCACTTCAAGCTCTTCCACAGTAAACTCCAATTTCATCCTAATCCACATGCCCAATCCCTATCGTCAGACTCCAATCGTCATAATCCTCCGCGGCGACTTAAACGGAGATGGCCTAGCGAACTCCTGGGCCTTATGGCTAAACTTACTAGGAGTCGATGGGCCACTTCTCCCTGCACAGTGATGTTCACTTACTTATTTTATTGTTACTTTTAATTTTTTTTTAATAATTTTTTTTCTATTGTAATTTCTCTATGTCATCAAATTAAAAGATGTTGTTAATAACATAATGTAATAAATATTTATTAATTCAAAATTTGGTGGGTCGATTAGGGATTTAGAAAGTGGAATTCCGTTATCACATGATCAATCGAAAATCATTTCCTATCGATTTATTTTTATATTATAACTAGGGCCGCTTTATTTAAGAATACAAAATTTATTTTTTGTAAAATAGGTTAAATTGTGAGGTGTGACTATCACCATGTGGTTATCCAAGTAGAAATTCATTCAAGAGGACTAATCAAAGTGGCCGAATCAGCAAGAAGAAGAAGAAGGAAAACATGGATAGCGATGCCTATTCCAAGAGGTGCCGACTAGCGAGGCCTCTCTGCAAGCCGGTCTGCTGCCCTCTGCCCTGTCCCAAGATACCCTGGCTCAAGCTGGGCGCCATCTTCCTCACGGTGTTCTCCTACCACTTCGCCAAGGTGGGCATGTCCGCGTCCGGAGGATGGCCGGATACCGCGGATCTCGCCTTCCTCGCCGCCACCTCCATATGGCTCTCCACCGTCAGTCTGGTGCCGAGCTGCCTCCGCTGCCATCCTCGGCTGCGGGCCGTCTACGACGTCTTTGCCGCTACCGTCCTCTCCCACGTCGTCCTCTCCACGGTCTGGCGAGAGGTACTCGGCATCGTGAAGGTGGTCACCGCCCTCGTGTATCGCGTCGTCGAGGAGAACTCCTTCCTCGCGGACTATTTGTACGATTGGCTGGACCCGGAAGAGACGACACTCTGTCTCCCCCAGATCCTGGCAATGGCCTACCTCGCCTGGGTGATTCAATGTCTCTGCGTCGTCGAAAGTTTTCTGTCTCTCCTCTACTATCTCAAGTGTAAATTTTGTGCATAGAATGTCAGAGCTGCTGCTTCACAACAAGTTTTCTCCATTCAATCCGCCACTTCTGATTAGTGTTGCATGTATCTCTACATTTTTCAAGGAAAATAAAATTATATAATAACCATATTTTTTTTAATCATGTGTAGATTTTCCACTTATTCATTTTTTTTAAGTTTCTTGTACATCATAACTATTAACACAGTATATTAGTGTTAAAGTAAACCTATATGGGCTATAACATAGAAATAAACACCGAAAACACTGTTACAGTAACTCATTTATTCCTCACAACAACTTGACACACTACAACAACAACGTTGTTGATATTGTACTTACAATATCAATATTTTATATTTTATATTTTGTACTTACAAAAGTAAGGTTACTATCTACAATCGAGCATGATAAGTCGAACTTACAAAAACATACGTCACAGTTTGGGAGTTACGCAGCAAATTGTCTCCCTAACAATTAAAGAATAGATTGTATTCAAAACCGATAAAATTTAGCCACTTGGAATACTCTTAAAAGGTAGCCACAATTTAATTGACATGGGAATATTCCCCATCCCCTATGGAAGTCTAAATGTCCATTTAAATTTTAAAATAGTTTTCTTAATTTTTTATAGCTTAACATATCCAACAAAATTAATATTTAATTTCTAATTTAAGAAAAAAAAAACAAAAAAAAAAAAAAACAATGGTGTAATCATTTACAAAATATAAATTTTATTTGAATGAAGTCCGTCACGCAGGAGCTGCGAAAACTAAGCAGATTTCCCATGTTTATTCAAAACATACATAAGTCAGATTAAATGACCCGTTATACTTCATAAACATAATAAAGATAAGCATAACAGAAGATAATCAGGGTAAATGGATTAGAGGTTTTCTAAGCCTGGCAAGAAAAAGAAGAGTGATGAATCAAAATTCATTAACAAATTCGTCTAACGGTTTACAGACGGAAGCTTAATACCGTAATGGTGTGGCTATTTTAAAAATTAATAAAGCTAGAATGCGGGTATATGTACAAACACACACACACATATATACATAACAAATTTAGTTATAAATATATATTTAGCTGTGTGATATCCTAGATGATTACTATAAATTATATTATGGTAATTACTTGGCTTTTAATAGATAATTAATGGACTTAGCGGCATTATTTATTGATGCATTTTGCCATTTGTAAAGCAAGTGGAAGTTTTCGGAAATATTTTGTTTCTGTAATTTATTATATCGCTTGAGCTAAGTGTGTATTAGGGCGTTTTTAAACTGCAAGTTAATCAAGTTGGAACTTTTAATGAGTCCCATTTTAACTACCTTTGCTTACGTTACACCGATTCAGAATGCACTTCGAATGAATTTATGACTTTTATAACTTATTGTTTAGAAAATACAGGTCAAGGAGATTTTGGTAACTGACCAGCTATTTAATCTAACCTCTTTGATCTAAACGGGCCTTTATTGTGATGTATGAATATATATGTGTGTGTAAGTAAAGTCGATGTTTTATGAAATTCATTGTTACAATCAATTACATCATTGATGCTATTTTATTGAGTGTTTGGTTCGATATATTAAGAGTAAAGTTTTTATCTGTTTATAGGTTTAGTTCTTTAATTTATTCTACAAGTATAGCCATAAGTTCTGCTTGATTATTCATAAAATATGTAGCCAATTCAAACTATTCTTTTTTCCATTTTCATCCATTATAAAGGCACATACATAGTTTTGCGGGCTACGGGTGAATAATATAACTACTTCGACGAATACAATATCTCTAATATTGTATATGTATTAATATCAATATGTATTAATAAATACAAATGCTTACCGCTAGTTAATAATTAATCACTAATGTCCTTACATCTTTCATGCAATTAAAGATAACAGCAATCACTTACAGCCACTTTACAGTTTAGTTTTTATAGTAGAGTTCTTCCAAACCCCAGACATGTTTCCAAAGTCATTCATCCAAATCCAAAAACCTGCCTACTTAGGTGGACCTGCAGATTTTCTTGGAGGACTCCAAATTCCATGGAAAGGATTTTCTTCTCCATCTCAAGCGAAGAATCTCAAAAAAGAAAATGACATAATGGTTGAAAGTAATAATTTAATTGTAGTGGAGAAATAGTAGTTAAATAGTCTGAACTCGAGTTAGACGTGTTTGTGGGCTTGTATATATTTATCTAATGAATCAGTAACTTCAAGGTTGAGCCTTGATCACTAGCACCTCTTGTAAATTAGACTTTCCAAGGTTTAATTAAAATGAGAGCCATTCATTATCTTGGCCGAGAGCAATCTCACTGGCCTTAAACTATTCCAGGTGCTAAGAATTATGTAAACTTTCTAATTCATTCAACAGAGACAATACACTCTAAACATATGTCCTTGAGTAATTGAAGTTATTACTTACATAACAAAGCTTAATTTCTTGTTAGAAATTGACTAATTTCTTTTGAGACGAAAAATCTTTAAATCTTTTATTAATTAAACATTTTCTGCGTTGTATACTTGTTTTATGTTTTCAAAAAATTAATATTATTTACATTAATGTCTTACTTTACTCTCTTTTTTTTTTTGGCATACATTTTTTTGTCGAACGAAAAACTTTTTGAGAATTATTGTTTATTATTTGTATATGTGTTTTAATCAATTTCAAGTAAGTGTAAAACTAGTTGACGTAGGCTTTCACAGTTATCAGATGTTTGTACAATTACATCTTCCGGATTGAACCGTGTCAACGGGTGGTTTCTTGACGAGTTTTCGAGCATGCTGTGATGGCTTCTTCAGGGCTGAGTAAAGAATGCGACCCGTTGCTGATCCACATGGTTTTATACCTGCCGTTTCCGTTTTATACCGATTCTTGGTCACAGCCCACCTTCCCATTAGCTAATCCTGTCTTCCAGTGGAAGGTCTTCGGTGGTGCCTTGGCTTTGTGGCAGCTCATTCCTAGTTTGTTTCGAGATTCTTGCTTAATCTATATATATCATTCTCTGTTGAATTTCTTGGATAGCTTCTCTGATATCTGTAATAGTTATTTTCTCTTGCCAACATTGCGTTTTTGAATCGGATATGGTGATTGGGGTCTGCAAAATGTTCTGCCAGTACTGATTTTTCCGTGCGTCCGTCTATAATATCTGCATTATGTTCTTTGAGGTGAGTTTCAATGGTTCTTCCTATCTCGCCGATAAATGATTTCCAACAGGATCAGGGTATACTGTAGATGCCTGGAGTCCAAAGTCCCAACTTGTCCTTTGGCTTCGGGAGAATGTCAGCTATTTTCTTATCACTGTCATACGTAGGTAGTTATTATATTACGCCTCTTCAGTGTTTTGGCAATCTTCTCCGATCTGCCTTTAACATAAGTCAAAGTCATATGTCCTTTTGCTTCCTCTGGTTTTTTTTTTGGAGCGTTGACAGTCTCTTCTTCTCAGGAATTTTAGTTTTGGTTTTGGTTTTAGGTTCGTAACCATTCTTCATGAAGCTGTCTTTAAGTATCTCGGCTCTATTAAGTAGTGTATTGACGACTCCTCCTTTCTGTGATTGTTAATGATGGGAGTTCGTATGCAGAGTTGAGAGCCCTCCGTTCGAAATCCTATGCAAGTAGCCTTAATGATGATCCCATCCTTTCTCTAGCTGTGAGTAGTACTCACCGTTGAAAAGGAAATTGAAGACATAACTTCAACTAGTTATCTTCAGAATGAAGGAGGTTCTTCATTAAATTCAAAGTGTCTTCAACTAGTACCTTGGTGAAGAAAAAACTTCACATCTGGGGATCTTTTAAGTAATAAGCAAATGTTGAAAGCTTTAGATGTCCACAAGCTGAGACTAATGGGCTAAAAATATTGTTTACTTTTGTTACAAATAGCGTTTAATATTTCTTTCATTTTGGGAGATTTAGTGTTCATTGTCAAAAAAATTGGAAATGTCCTGTCACATTTTTATTAACTTTCAAAATCATACTATTCACAGTTCAACTTTACAGCGGTCTTGTTGGCATCTTCAGGGGGCTAAATGTCTGACCAAAAAAATAAATAAAATAAAATACTGTGAAAATTTGAGTATTACTAGTTTAAATGATGTAGAATATATTTAAATTTAGAGGAAGGATATCTAATATTTAATGACTAAACCAAAATTCAGGTGGGATTATTATTCAACTACTGATTAGTAAATTATTAGTTATCATGAAGTCAGTCATGTTTTAGTTTTCCTTGAGCAGGGGACTCTCTCCCTCCATTAACCCCATTGGCCTGAAGAAGATCTGAAATTCTGGCTTAAACGGAAATAATAAAAACTTTATTTATTTAAAAATTAGTTTTTTCTATTTAGTTACCAAGACCGAATCCCTGACCATCCTTTCATGATATTTGGTTTTCATTAATAACAATTGTTGTTATATATAATTACCCTCCTGCCATTACCTATATAATTTAATTTAATTGCTCAAGTTGTTTTAAAACAAATAATTTATTTTTCTTTTATTCAAAGTGTAAATTAATTAAAGCTCTACAACTTGTAAATAGAATTTTTTTTTGTAACAAAAATTATTTTCATCTATAAAACTATTTTCAAATATTAAATTATCCATTGGGTTTTCTAATGTAATTTTTTGTAAACTGATAGACAATAATGTATGTTATAAGTTAATTGTGGTAATTTTTTGTATGACAATAAATTTATATATTATGCATATTGTTATTATGGGTGTTATTTTTACTATTTTGATAAAATAAAGATATAATAATGATTATGATGTATGATGCAAAAATTACATAATGTATCTAAACTCTAAAGTACATTTAGAATTCTGGATATAAATATTATATTCTACTGTGCATGAATCAGATAAATTTAAACTGGCAGTGGTGCTAATTTTGATTCTAATATATTTTTATCTCATTCGTGAACTCGATTTTATCTATTTAATTTTTTTAATACTTATATTATATGATTTAATATTCTTAATAATTTATGTTTAAATTTTGTGCTATTAGCTAGTACTCCCTTTAGGGGTCAATATTTCAGAGGGTGGGTATGTAACATTTATAGTTATTTTTTTTGTAAAAAATTATGTAAGTATTAATGCTTTATTATTATTATTATTATTATTACCCCATACATATGTAGGGGTAATAATAATAAAAAAAAAAATAATAATAATAATAAGCTACCTATAATAAAGAAAAAATTATAATATTTTTTTTTTTGTTTTCTTTATTTTACAGGCAACGTCCAAGTTTTGTAATGGTAAATATTTGTAAGTATTGCACTTTCTATTATACTGCATGAATATATAGTTCTTACTGTATACAAATAATTTGGTTTTTAATTGGCATACTGTGCAAAATTTCCTTTACTTTTTCCTAGCAATTTCTTTCTTTCAGTAATTTTAGTTTATTATAAGTCTTTGATGGCCAGGTCGGCAGAGTCGATAAGTGTTCTAGAACTCACTGTTAGGACTGAAGTTGCTACTCATTCCCACTTATTGAACCTTTCCTAACCCCTCAAAATTTGCTTTAAAATTTAATTGTGGATTTCACGCCTAACATAAGCAAACTACTAACTAAATCTTTTATTTTCAGGTTTTAAAATATATATATGCTTATAAGCATTATAGTTATAACTATGTATTAAGAAATAATTTGGAAAATTTTTGGTGGGCACCCTTTCGTGGTTCGATTGACCCTGATGAGCACAGGAACTCGTGAACCAAATTAAGTTTTTCTCTCTTTTCCTATTAATAGAATCTAACAGCCAAGAGACGCAAAAAAGAACCTAATAGGTGTACAATGGAGATGTATAAAACAATTGTAGTATTAACTATTCGAATCTAAAAGTTTATTAATATTTAGTATTAAATCTGTTACAATGATAATCAAATGGAAAAATTATTAATCAAATAATATGCTTAGCCTTAAAAGAAAAAAAAAATCATTGTATTTTGGGACAAGCAGTCACTTTAATTAATATGTACTCGTACATAAAGTCTTTTCAAGTTATAATATATACATTTATAAATAATTATAGTAACAGTCAATTAAAATACTGTTAAAAGAGAATAAACTAATAATAAAATTCTAATATCAATAATAATAACAATAATAATAATAAAGAGATAATAAGGACCTTGTAAAAATAATAAAATAATTCTGATATTCATAAAATAGAAAATAGTCATATATGTATCATAACCATAACTTTAGATTCCCTCCCCCCTCTCCTTACTCAGTTTCTCTCTCTATCTCTCTCTCTCTCACACACACTCGCAAACGCAAAAGTGTGTATATGAAAAAACTCGTACGATTCACACATACTCATTCCACACGCTATAACACAACAATCTTTCAAGTATACTTGGTTGCTCATTCAACAAACACAAATAAATGTCTGGAAAAAAACCCGCATTGCAAAGTCGCGGATTTGATGATTCAGTCTAGATGGGCACAAGACGATGGGAATGGAGAAATTTCCATGAATACAGAAAAGGTGCACTACGAATATTGGTACGCATTAGTTGGGAATTTCAACTGTTAGAGACAAGAACTAGGAAAGATCGACGAAGAGCCGAAGCAATCAGTTAACGTTTATGTACTAGCCGATGGTAAACCTAAAGATTGTCGTTTAGATTGTAGTCCATCGTTCAGCGGACCGATAACAACACCACTCACTGCTCATCAATAATGGAAGTTGGGGAGAATTAGGAACGAAACAAGGAGTCCAATCAAGGCAGGCTAGGAATGGGGGCAAGCTGGAATCGTTGGAGACTTTCAAAACACCTCTGGGATATTTGAGAATTGTGGAGCTTCCAGGAAAGATATTTTCCAAAAGGGGACAACGAGGAAGATAAGCAAATGGGAATGCTATTGACAATAACGTTTGCAATGGTAGAAAGGGTGAATAGTTGGCGAGCGGAACCCAATAAAATTGCCTTCGATTTTGTAGCTTTCGATCTAAATTTGTTTTTAACAATTCAGTTTTTTGTAAAATGTCAAAATCGTTTTTAGCTTTATTTATAAGTTAAGTATTGACGCTTAACTTCTTTGCTTGGCTTAAGTAACAACTTTAAAAATCGGTTGATGTAATTTTATCCATATTTCTTAATGTAACCGGCTTAAACAATTATCATTAGCATTGTAATTTATAAGCAACAAGGACTTTATTTCGTACATGAATATCTAATTTCACGGTGATTAAATGTAGAATGGTGGACCATGGGTTCATTTTTTACATAATGCTTTTAGCGTTTTGCCACCTCTTCTAGTTATTGAATTTTCTAAATGATTACATTTTTTATCATGGCGAAATTCACTAAAACTTGGAGCAGCTCCTATCCAATTAACTGCCCTCTGGGAATCATTGGTAGACAAATAAACAATTAATGAGAGGGAATAGAATATGCTACCAGGACTAAAATATCACAATTCTGTAGCACTCGAACTGAAGGCAACTCCTAACAATCTACCGTTGTTAACTAGCTGAAACAGCAATAACAAGTGGTATTTGAGTGGTGGATTCAGCAATAACAAGTGATATTGGTGTGGTTGATTCAGCATATCAACAAAACCTCTCTGTGAAGAAGAGCCCAACTTCCATATCCACTTAAATATAATTACTGTATTACGATGAACGATGGAACGAAACGGATTTAAAGAAATCCCCTTTATTTTCTTAATCATTATGTGCTCCATTGAAGGCAAGCGTTACTTTGCCATAATACTTATATTCTACTAGCAGAGAATTAGTTGGGGTTCGGTCAAGGTTGATACAAAAAAAAAATACAATTTAAAAAAAAAAAAAACGTACTTTTTATTATCTTTAAGACGTCGGCTTACATTGTAAGACATCTTAAGAGATTCAGTCATGAACATCTGATCTTGTGGGCAAGACGTCCCTTCTCGCCTTCATGATAGCTCTAAAGATGTCTTACAATACAAGCCGATGTCTTACAGATAATAAAAAGTACGTTTTTTTTTTAAATTGTATTTTTTTGGATCAACCTTGACCGATCCCCAACAAAAAAAAATCTACTAATAATCTCTACGGTCAGAGTGTGAGAGAGAGTGAGAGAGGGAGGAGGGGCAGGGAATCTAAATTTTTTTTAGATTTACAGTTGTAGGTTTTTATAAGAATTTAAAAAAAATTTTTAAGTAAAAAAAAATACTAAAGAATTTTGCAGTATATTTTTCAAACCAAATATGGTAGTGGTTTCTTGAATTGTTCAGTTTTATATTTGAGTAATGAGATTTCAAAATAATTCCTTAAAATCTGGGGAAAGTTTTATCCCTTTAAGACTGATATTATAATAATAATGACCGAGAGAAATTGTTTTAATAATAAAATACAATTTTTAGCGGATACACTTTCTTGAGAAGCAATATTTCTCGCCAGCGAACGGGACGAGAAATGAGAAGGGCAGAGAAAGAGAGATTTATCTTTTTCCCAGAGGGTGGTGGGTTGGGGAGACCTAGGAAATTCATATTCCGGGATTGGGGGAAAAAGTCTTCTAATCCCCCCGGGGGTGACAAGGGGTGACAGGGGAGAGGGAATGTCACCTTTTCCTTTGCTCCCACTCCGGATCTAGCAAGGAGTCTTGCTCTACAAGAGTACAGATACTTGCTCTGCCATCTCTACTTCTCTCATGGCGCTACTAAATATTCATTGGACTAAAACCAGGTTGCAAATTTGCCCTTAGCGCAGGACCTGCATAAACTTGCTTAGTTTTAGGTGATTTTTAGGTGATTTGCTTAATCTCACATGTTTAGTAGAAGAATGACATAGATTAAATTAATTGGCTAATTTATGTTACATGCTCGAGAAGGTAATGATTGTGAAAGGTAAGATCACTAAGGCGGGTCATAGACTATCCGAAAGTAAATAGATATTCAATAAAAATGTAAAAATCTTTTGCTTACTGATTTTTACGACAACTTAATAATGGTTTTTGATAAGCATACAAAATTTTATGAAAATTAAAATAGCATGCAGAACGATATAATTTACTCAGAAATGTTAAGAAGTATTTGTTAGCAAAACAAATTCAGTACTATTAGGGTTAGGTCAAGGTAGATCCAAAAGAAAAAAAAAAGTGTATTTTTTAAAAATTATCTGCCGACGTTTCGGTTTACATTGTAAGCCATCTTCTGGGCTATCATGAAGACGAGAGATCCAATTTTTATAAAATATAAATATAAATTACAGCTATATCTTTTACATATATTTTGCTCGATACATTTTCACTAATTAAATTGAACAATTAGAATTGTGGTTATATTTTAATTTCATGGCCTAGAAGCCGCAATCCGTTGTTTTCTAAATACAATTTATTATATCGCTTTTAAATATAAAATGAAAGACTAAGCTCTTTATTGAGTGATTTCGGACGAAAACAGTACATGTACAAATATTTTTTCGACGTGGCAAGCGTATTAGCTTCCAAGAGTCATCACTGGACACAGCCGATCGCTAGGCACAGTCGCGTCTTATGCTGTTGTGTAAGTTAGTTAATGGCTAAATAAATAAATAAATTATAGTTAACCGTTATCATAAACTTCCATTTAATTATTGTTCAGACGTCTAGGAAAAATGCCTAAGTAATTCTTCCTGTTTCAGCTATAGGCATTTTTCCTAGACGTCTGAACAACAGTTTCGAACTACTTCTGCTATTGCCGCTTCAAACATGGTGTCTTTTACGCCTATACGATCTTAGTTCCCGCGGGACAATTGAATATACTGGAACTGGCTGTAGTGCATTATCTCTTCCCCTTTTAAGCTATTTATTTAAACATACAACGTTTTTGCGAATGGAATAAACAATTTTCGGAAGGCAACAAAAACATGGAACTCATCTTTAGGGAAATCGTATAAAAGTGACAAACATGTTATAGTATTTATCTCTAGCCTATAGTCTATAATTAAATAATAAATTTCTCATTACATATTACAAATTTTCAATTAATCTAGTCTGTATTGAACTTGGTTTTCTTGAAAAATTTTCTCATCTGATTAATTTGATATTCTTTTCAGCTGTGACCCACCCAAACAATGCTGCAATTTGGGATGTTGCTATATTTATACACCCCCCTCTCAGAACTTGCTGTCTTTCATATTTTGGGACCACTGGTACCTTTGGTAAGTTAAAAATAAGTACTAATTTACTAATTTAAAAAAAAAACAATGTTAAAATACTGAATAACAATTAATTTTGGACTGATTTTTTTAAAGTTTTGTTGCATTGATTAGCCAAATTATAGTATTGTGCATGAGCTTATCCTATTCATCCTATACTCTGCGGACATATCAACCCACCTATGGCTATCCTGTAGTCTCTCTTTTTTTTTTATTTTTTATTTTTATTTTTTTTTTTTTTCATTTTATTTATTTATTTATTTTTTTTAATGGCGTGTCAACCTTTGGTCATTAATGCCAGGGTTATGTGCTATTTTATATGACTATGAAAAACCTACTAAAGGGAATTATAAATACTGTTTCTCGATGCATTTTTTAAAATTATACAAAGTTCAAAATTCAGTTCAACAGGATTACACCTGTTTAGAGGAATTTGTTTTGGCTGTTAAAGCAATTTTAAGACTCACGTTTACATTCACTAAATCGTTCTCTTATTAAATTGGGCTTATCAAATAAACGAATAAAACATAAATGACTAATTTCATAAAATTTAAAAATAAAAATTAAGAATTAAATAAAAATTTATTTATTTATTAAATGGAAGAAAATGAAAATGTCACACACTATTGGCGAAATTTTCAGAACTTTTCAATGGTTTAAAAAAAAAACAGGTGCCAAGATATATTAACACAAAACTAGTTACAACTTTAAATATATATTGTTTGAAAACATAAAATAATGGCAAGAGGATAGGCCCATGACACCAATCCCAAATTAAATACAAACTATGTTCCTAGGAGGTCACGAGGCCCTCTTCGTTTGAGTCGACGAGGAGGGTTATAGGGGTTGGAGTTGGAAGACAAGGTCTGTGCTAGTGGATTAGGATGGAATGGCAGTTTACTGTGGAATAGGCTGAAGCGGGGAGAAATGAGATCCTAAACAAAAGGGATATTAAGATCGTTGTGAAGAGATGAATTGGATTCGTAATAGGAAGAATTTGTAATTATTCTCAGGGTTTTGGATTGAAAGGACTGGATTCTTTGGATGTTGGAAGGCTTGGCGGCACCCCAGATTTCTACACCGACTTACTGTAGAGCGTCAGTTTGTTTTCTATTGTAAGATTGGAGTTCTTGTTCATGAGTCTGTGTAGAAGTCCATGCCGTCGATTGAGTTCTTGTCTTTAAATTTTAGTGTGTTCACCCCATGTGAGTCAAGATGGAACCCCAGGTAACGAACGTAATTTTAGAGAGGTAAAGGAATATAAGTTGACTTTATTTATCTTTTGTAACATGTTCGCTGGATTTTAACTATTGAGTATGATATGGGGTTCAGATATTACAAGTTTATTTTTGTAGAAAATAAATATAAAAATTACATTTTATATTTTACGTTTTAGCAATAATGTCAGCAAAGGTTATATCATATACGAATTCCCCATGGATAGTAGTTAATCTTGCAGCCTTTTCGGCTTCTCCATTTCCATAAATGCCACAGCGGCTGAGTACCCTAATACATTTTATTTAAAATATGACCTTCTGTTTTCCACTTCTTGATGGTAGGCGAAAGGTCAACACCTTGACCTTTCTCCTTCCAACAACAAATATTTTTTTTTTTTTATCAATAGATTTTACACTAAGAGCCTCTCTGCTCTTTGAAATGCTAATAATTAGACGGTTCCTGAAAAAAAGGGTTTCTTTAAGTTCAGGAGTGAGTAAGAGTTTAGAGCAAATAACGATGGCCTTCCAGGAGTTAGAGTTCTGTATATATTAAGCCTCTTGTTAATAGAAACTAATTCAGCTGTATAAATATTTGCTGCTGGTGGGTAGGAGAATCATATGAGATGTAGAAATTTATACTAAATTTCCGGACTTTTTGAACCGACGGTGAAAATGAGTATATGTGGAGGTAGGGAATTTATGATATTATATCATTCTTCTTCTTCATTACATTCAGAACAAGAGGTTCACTTCCATTAATTCCTTCTATTAATGAACTCATCTAACAAATTGCAAAATTAATTTTATGGAATTTTATTTCATTATTTAAAAAACTGCAAACGCTTGAGCGATTACTGACACACACACACATAATTTTGAATGTATCATATTTTTAGCCTTTCCAAAGCTAGGTTTAGTAAAGATCAGATAAAATATTTCAAAATATGTAGCATAAGCGTTGGAAAATACCGATTCTGATCCCTGTACTAAAACCTAATAAAAACACAGAAAAGCAAAACGCTCGAGGCCTATATTTGCATTGCGCCGCCTTGGGAAGTTATCGCAAGTTATGGTCAATTGCCGTTTTATTAATATCCTGGATTTCTGAATTAGGAAGCGCCATTATGTGCTCTAAAATTTCAGGACAGCTTCAATGTTACATCAGTTTCTACGGGGGAGGGAAGAAAAAAGCGGTATAATCTGATCTGATTTCCCATGTTCCCTTAAAGATAGAAATAAATAAGGAGAGTAAATGATGAAATGTAATCAACAAACCGGAGAGAATAATGGGGGTAAAACAGTATGGCCGCTAAGGTTTGCTCAAGAGGGGCCGGAGTGGGGGAAGAGCCCCCCATCACAGATACATTAGTAAATTTCCTCCTTAACTAGCATTTTTTTAAAATATAAATCTCATTGAATATAATAATTAGAAAATTACATTTTACTTATATAAAGTTCTTCAATTCTCATAGGATCCATTCGGGTCTTGCAATCCTTAAGCTGTGTGTTCAAACCCCGCCCTGGGTTAGATTTTATCGATAAATAAAAGCTTGTCCTGAGCCATGGATGTTTAGAATAGAATGGCAACCTGTAAATGACCCGTACTTACATGACCCTAAGTAGCTGAAGGAGAGGCTAAAATTTATTTATTAAAAAAATGTGACCTATTTTTCAATGTAATTCACTCTTTTAAACATACAATGCTTTAAAATCAATTTATAATCAAAATCCTACAAGAGATCTTATCATAAAAGAAAAAAAAAAAATGCTAAACTTGCATGACATTTTTCTACGGAATTTTTGTCTTGACATGTTATTATAATGGGTTTTCCAATTAAATTTCGTATACAACCCAATTATGCAAAAACATAAAAAATAAAATAGTAATAATAATAAATAATACTTTAAACCCTATACATTTTTCAGAAATGTTTGCCCCTTCCCACAACGGTTGAAATACGAGTTCAGTAATTAAATTCCACATAAAACCCTTTTACGAAAAATTAATCTCCATTACTCAACAATCGATCGAAATGGAGTGGGGGTTTGAAGGAGTCTAAAATTAAAAATTTTAATTTCTTCCTTATTATTAGCGTTAGGAAAAATGTTTAAAACAAAATAATTGTAAAATTATTACAAAAATGTATATTCTAAAAAATTTTTTCTTTTGAAATGCATAATGAGAAAGACGTTTAGAAATTTAATTTAATGGACATGGGTGGACCAATTTTTTTTTTTTTTTTTTTTAATTTTATATAATAAGCCATAATTGGTATTAGTCTTTTTGTTTCAGATCTTTGTGGGAATTTATATTTAGATGAAATCGAAGGAGAAAAAGAGGGAGTTAAAAGGGAGACCAAAAATTTATAATAGTAATATCTTCATTGTAATTTTAGTTACGAAAAGTTTAAAGAACTTTAAATGTGCAAAATGCAATTTTCTAATGATTATGTTCAATAAGATTTAAAAAAAAAACAAAAAAAAACCGCTTGTTAAAGAGTTCATGAGGTCATACTTTTTACCATCATTGTTTTTTACGCCATGTAAATTACATTTACTCTTACCTTTAAGAAAACATGCTATCGCTTGAAAGTCAGTGAACACCTAATGATGGCTGAACCGGAGAAATTTTCTCCGTCACTTAGAAACTGGTGTTACATTAAAGCTATCATTTACTTTTTATTTCTGCGCGTTAAACGTGACCTTTCTTTTCTGAAATGATATCATTCTCTCCCTCAGGAAATATGAACGCCCAGATCCCTTTCCCACACCCATCTCCACTAGGAGCGAACCGGGACAAGACTATAAGTATGTGTGAGCTATTTATCTGCATCAGTTGAATACCTGAATCCATCAGTTAGATTTTCCTCTCTTTGATTCCATGTTATTCCAGATATCATTCTCTCCCTCAGGAAATATGAACGCCCAGATCCCTTTCCCACACCCATCTCCACTAGGAGCGAACCGGGACAAGACTATAGGTAAGTATGTGTGAGCTGTCACTCAACAGAGCGAATTTCTCTGCACCAGTTGAATACCTGAATCCATCAGTTAGATTTTCCTCTCTTTGATTCCATGTTATTCCAAAGTATCCAAACCCCGCTAATATTTCTTCAATTTGCTCAATAACGATCTATGGCTTTCGATATACATTTCAAAGTGAAAAACATATAAACTTTAGTGACTATCATTTCTGTTGAATACTAGTAGTATCGGAGAAAATATTTAAAAAGTTTCAAAATATTAAACATGAGAACAACTTCAATATACATATTTATAAAGCTGGATTGTGGAAATAATGGCAAGCCCCAAGTTGAATTACCTAGATTAGTTCAGAATAATTACAATATCAAGTGTTATTACACTTTATTATAGCTATATTATAATTATTATGTTTTCAATTTTTGTTCATTTCCTTTTTCTTCCCTCTTTTCATGCCTTTGATCACTGTAAATTTCATTGTTAGAAACCGAGCAATTTAGAAGTAAAAACAAGTCAAATTCTGTATTAATGAAATCAAAGAGTATAAGATTGATAGGACAGTAAACAAAATGTCTCTGCCTCTGGTCACCAAATAAATGCAGCATGATTAACAGACATAATATACCTAATTTGAGATGAAACAACAGAGTTCCACGCAGTAAAATGGAAAGCTATTGCGGACGGCCAAGGAGCTACAAATCTTCATGGTCTTATATTTTAGTCTAATACACCCACAAAGCATACATACACTAACTCAACTCATAGGCTTTGGAATGTAAACAGAAGAAATATTCGAAGAGTCATGTCATGGTTTGGAAGTAAAAAGTGTTTGGTAGTACAAAGCGTCATAATGGTGAGAGTACAACGATACACTTATTTATTATTTATTTGTAATTTAATGATTTATTTTTGTAATATTGTTCGTCATGTAATTTCATGTGACATATGTAAAATGTCTCTTAACTTATTTATCTTGTTCGGTGGGGTCTTGTCGACTGCAAAATGAAACAGAGTGCTCCAACGCTAACCTCGTTGGAAAAGTTGTGCTGGGTGCAGTGCAGAACAGAGAGTGCATAGAGGTTAATGTTGTTTCGAGTAAGCTGGTCAAGAGGTATAGCCACTTTGCTAAACGTCATTTACTTTGCCCGGCTCAGGTATAACTGTGTTATCTGAAATACAATTTTACTATCGGCCCCCAGACATCAGTTGTTTTATACTTTCCGCAGCTTTTCTTCTTTATCGCTAAAATTATTAAAGTATTTCATTATTTTATATAATTTTATAAAAGTATTGAACTGCATAAAATGATTCCAAACNTAAATATAAATTTTCTTTATTAAAGAAGACTGAAGGCCAAAAACAAAAACAATGACAATTAATGAGAGGGAATAGAATAAAAAAAATCTATCTGTCCCAGATTTTTTTTATTCTATTCCCTCTCATTAATTGTTTAAAATTTACGTGGGATAATAAACCACAACTAAATTAATCTTTACAAAAACAATAACAATAACAACTAACGACATTCATTCAGTATAAAATACGTTGTACTTAACTTGCTGTTTAAACTAGTCATTGGAACTAATCTCCTAGGATTGCTAAGAGTATGATTCAGCCCGTACAGGTTATGCTCAAAATGTCTCAAGGCATCCCAACGCTTTGATTCTATTCAGTTTATACATGATAGTTCGAAAACATACTTCAGAGTTGGTTTTTTTAGCCAGTATGTATTTGACTCATTTGATCACGAGTACTCTACTTCCATCTTGATGAATGTTATAAAAACGTCAGAAAAGACCTCCAGCCCAATCATCATTCCTCGCCCCCTTTCAGAGCCAGCGTGGACTTTAACCTCATTGCTCTCCTTCCTAAATTCCTTCATGGCTCTCTCTTCGGCCGTGTAAAGGATGTACATCCTGCCTTTGCAGCCATACTGCCTACAAAGGCATGTCAATTTTCTATCTGGGAAAACTTCTAGAAATTTAACATCTTGAGTTACTTTTACCGTTAAGTACGAAAGGTGCTATGTCCAGCCCCTTCTTTGTGATGTGTAAAAGGTACATATGTTGAGGCTAATGCGCAGCCGCCCCTGACCCAGTTTTAAGATCAATTGCATTCTTTCAAGTAGCAAGTCTGTGTATTTGCTATAAATCATAATGACTAGGTTATAATCATTATCTGTTATGTCATAGTTCTCATTGGCTCGCGCTCTTCAGGAGTTAGTGAAAACTACAATAGTCCACAGAAGAATGTAAAGTAAACTCTATCGGGTCCGCTGCTTGTGCTTAACTATTCAGAAAACAGCTCTATCTTTGCAGTAATGAGACGGGCTTTGAGTTTTCTTATCAGTCAATCACACTGGTGGGGGCTTGCTTCTCTCTTTTGTTTGTCACTTCTATACCATCATGTGAGGTGTTACCAAAGGCACCCTTCTTTATCTAAAAATGCATGTAGAACTATTTCCTGTATGAAATGCAATGTATTTGTGTACTTTCTATCTTTTTTTTTTTTT
This sequence comes from Oncopeltus fasciatus, assembly GCA_000696205.2. Lineage (NCBI taxonomy): Eukaryota > Metazoa > Arthropoda > Insecta > Hemiptera > Lygaeidae > Oncopeltus > Oncopeltus fasciatus. The sequence continues at coordinate 267,453 of KZ807260.1, read as the reverse complement.
TTTTTTAATTATAAGTACAATATATTCTGTATGGACTTTCCGTTTGGTAGAAATTTCTCAGTCTCCTCCTGATATTAAGTATATCCCGTATGGGATATAAGAGTAAGTCCCGTATGGCTTTAAGAGAGATATCTAATCCATTTGTGTGCTCCTTTGTTAGAACTTTATGGAATCCATCATCTTCACATAACTCTTTCCATGCGTGACTCTTGCCCATCCAAATCTTTGTATTCTTCCCTTCTCTTTATCTCTTTGCTGAAGAGTCATCAGAAAGATTTCAGTTGCTTTTCAAGATTTTAATCAACTGTTATTTGGATGTTATTTGGAGTCGCCTTAGTGAACCGTCTTTCCTCGATTTCAATATTACAACTTATCTCATATGCTCTCCTGGACATCGTTATTGGCTTCGATCACTGACTTATTCAGGGACTCCTAACTGAAGATAGATCTAGGTAGGTAGGATCGGGTTTAGGGGCGATCAACCCTTAGATTATTACGCCCTTCAGTATAACTATTGCTTGAGTAGGTAGGATCGGGTTTAGGGGCGATCAACCCTTAGATTATTACGCCCGAAGATAGATCTATTGTCCTGTCTTGTCCCCAGGAAAAAGTTTTTGTAAAGAGACCAGGTAGTCTCCATTTCCACTTGTGCAGTTGTTCGGACAGTACACTTGGAACTGGTGGAGAAGCTAAGCACTGGATCTTTTCTTTGAGGGTCTGGTGGTAGATGATGATGGTATATGATATATAGGTTTAGAATCAAAATTGGCGAAAAGTGAAAGAAAAGCCTCATTATTTTTTAGGGAACCAACAATTTGATGATTATGAGTCGAATCAATGATGAATGAGAGACCACTTAGTTTAGTCTCAGAGAACATCGACGAACCAACACCCCTGATACCTGCAACAATTAATAGGAATTTAAAGAGTAGTCAGGTTGCGACAATTGACTCTGTAGACCCTCAAAAATTTAATCGAACTGAGACATTTACTTATTTGCGTGAGAATCTTATTCTAATAAAGAGTATCAATGCACTAGTGGAGTATATAACTATTACATGTAATAATAAAATGAACCTTCATTATAACTCTTTGTTGATTATAAATTGGCAATTTATCCTATGAATGTCTTCTGTCCTTGATTTCCAAAAGCCCTGTCGGAATTCAACATGTCTTAAAGAATTCTACAGAGATCTCTTCTTCAATAACCTTTGGTAGTGGTCGTTAAAGAATTCCAAGTCGAAAGTTGACTGAGGTTGGTGTTGTGTTGGTGTATGGCTAACCTCAGTCAGTGTGATCGATTGTCGATGGAACCAAGTTATCATAAGTAACAATACGAGCTCCAAGAGAATTTTAGCTAAAATAAAAAGAGTATTATCTGAATCGTGGGTAAGTACCTGAGAATCCTAATCCTCACTTTTGTTAAGGGAATTTGTTTTTTCTTAGCGACGATTTATCTTCAGAGTGTGAAGAGAGTTTATCACGTTGGGCAATAATGGAATGTTGGCTCTGCTCTAAACCAATATTGTCTTGCTTTTCCTGTGGTTTTCAACCATTAGTAGTTTCGGTCGGCCCTCTTCATCGTGGACACTCTTAGAATGTACTTATGTTTAAGTACTTCTTTGGTGAGGTTCATCAATGAGGTTCGATCAGAAACGAGTTTAGAAAAATGTCTCGTATTAAAAAATTTACAAAGATTTATTATTTGATTCCTACGTTTTGGCATACAATACAAGCTACCTCCAGGGCTGACAAATAACAAAAATCCAGATTATATATAAAATATGTTTTTACAATAATATAGTAAATGTACGGAGATGAAATTAAGGGTAGGTCCGAAGAGGAAAGGGAGAAGTGGATATCCAAGGAAGGGTTAAATTAGGGGTTGGCGAGAAGGAAATAGGTAAAACTACCTAAGTTTCATAGCGGGGAGTAGAGATTGGATACTACCAGTCGAAGTGGAAATTGGCTTGTGAATTTGGGTCTGCGGGGGGGGATCAGCGGGGGAAGAGGTTAGATGTAGATGATAAACTAATGGAGTTATGTCTCTATAGGGAACATATGTGTTCGTTAATTAGTTAGGTTACGGAAGGTAAGGTCAAGGCCAGCGCTTAGGTAAGTAGTGGCGTCAGAAATGAGTGTTCATTGTATCGGTGTATTTAGTTTTGTACATATTGCCTTTGTCAGCGCGGGTGATTTGATCTGATTGTGGGTCTCGAGGAAGAGAACTTTTAACGTCTCTACACAATCCCCTGAAAGAACAGAGGCGCCGCCTCGGCAGACCGCCGAACTCCATCCATCAACTCAAAGATTCGGTCGAAGCTGAGCAGGGGCGAGACACATCCGAGCAAGTCCACCCCGGGACTGTTCTGCTTCCCTTCGTTCGCGGGTCGGAGTCGCTCCTAGTATGTAGAGCCGGCTGAAAGAGGGTGTGGTCTGTCCACAAGGTGATAGGCTAAGTTGGTCACTTGTCAGAGGAGGAGTGGTGGTGCTACCTCTTGATTTTACGAGTCTGTGTCCGAGTGATGCAACAGGGCGACAGATGATCGTATTGTTTTAGCTATCACCAGAGCTGGAGAATTACAATAGTAATTCCCAGAGGGATTCACGAACATCCACATAGGTAAATGGCTCTCGATATCATTAACGACAAGAGGGGCACAATTAGTCCAAACACCACTCTATCCCTAATGAAATTTCCGTCCCTTTGTCATAATAATAAGGGCTGACATACGCACTCACATTGTACACACAGTACAGTAGACAGAATGTTACCTTTAACAACACTAGCGTTAATTATCCGACAATTAATTATTACCAGATAGGGATAAAGTTTGAAATGAATGACCTTTCAATTGACGGGCCCTTTAGTAATATGTACAATCGTACAACAGTGTGAGTAATAATTGATTTAATGTTTTTTTAAATTTATTTTAGTCTCTAATCGACAAAAGTTTTAAAGAAAGATAATTTTATAATTGCATTTTTTTTTACAAATTAATAAATCTTTATTTATTATATTCTGCTATTAACATCTTATAATTTGATTACGTTGAGGAAGATACAATAGAAAAAAAATTAAAAAAAAAGAAAAAAAAATTTAAACATAACAATAAAATAAATAAGTAAACATCTCTGTGCAGGGAAAAGAGGCCCATCGATCCTACTCCTAATAAGTTTAGGCATTAAGGTCCGGGAGGTCGTGAGGCCATATCCGTTTCAGTCGCCAGGGAGAATTGTAAGGATTGGAGTCTGACATAGGGATTGGGCATGTGGATTAGGATGAAATTGGGGTTTACTGTGGAAGTGCATGAAGCATGTGGAGATGAGGTCTTAGACAGAAGGAATATTAATTAATTATGATTGATAATTAAGATTGTAATTGTAGTGATAATAATTGTAATGATTGATAATTGTAGACATATTGTAAATGTCTATATTAACTGATTGGTAGGCCATATATATAAAAATGTTGGAGTCTAAAAAAAACAAAACATGTTTTTATATTATTAAGTGTTGACCTCACTTTCAACCACTAATGGATATGAAGGTAGAGGCTATCAGCTGGTTGCTATGCCATTCTCAACATCCATGGCATAGAACAAAATTTTATTCATCAATAAAAGCTAGCCCAGAGCAGGATATGAACCTGCGACACCCAAACGGATCCTATGAGCTAGCTAACCTGGCAAACCAACCAGTTTTTATTATTATTTGTATTTATTTATTTTGTTATGAACAGTTCATATGTCCAATAATTCTGTTCGAGGAATTGAATAATGTTTGCCTAAATTTTTTGGTATGTATAAGCTATTTGTTTTCAAATTAAGCTAAAGCTTAGTTGGAATGGAAGGGCTAAATATTATTAAAAAATAAATATAGGCAGTAAAAATGCGGTACCTCTAATATTAAGTTACTTGAAATGAGGAATCGTGCTGTTTAATCCTACTAAATCAAAAATAATAATATTTAACAATATTAAATGACTGAAAAATAACAAATAAAAGGAGAAGAAAAGAGATTGTTGTTTGTTATAGATTTTTGTGCATAGGACTAACTACTCTCATTTACTCTTCATTTTTATGGAAAACTTTCCAGCACCATGTAAATGATAAATATGCCCTGCTTTGATTTTTGTAGGGAAAGAAATTTCACACAGTATAAAACTAAATTTTTTAAAAATGCGCTCAAGATGACTCTTTTTTGGTGGCCCTGAAGTCAAGAGACAGAGAACTTGATTAGATTTTTTATTAAGAAACTTTTTGGCCTTCCAAAAGTGGTGAGTTGATCACCTAACTATATTACCCACCTTACAAAAGATACAAATCCTTCATATTCAGCTTTACTTTAAAAGTAATGTATTTTTCCAAAGGTATGATAAAACAACTTTATATACTTTCACGAAAATAATATTTTTGAAGAGAGGTAGATAACTCAAAATGTCACACTTTGTTAAAAGGCGAAAATTAAGAATTTAGCATACTGAGGAACAACTCTATAATTGTTGAATTTGTAAAATTGTATTTCTAACTTGAAACCATTTAACTTTTTCTCTCGCTTTCTGCCATGTTTAATATCTTGATTCAGGTGCGCAGTGGCTCTTGCAGTGGCTTGCGGCTGTGGCTGCGGGCTTTGGAAGCGGAAGTCTAGGCCTAACAGAGCCCAGTCAGAACCACCGACTCCTGACTCCTGCTACAGACCGCCGAACTACAGCAGGTGCTCCTCTTTCCACCAGCCTCCACCCTACACTGAGGTATATAAACTATTATAAATATTTACCATTTGTAATTTTTTTTAAAAATCTTTCTTTGCAATTCAATATAAATTTTACTTGAAACTGTCTTAGACTCCGTAATGGTACAAGAGTCGATGAAATGAAATGAAAATTAACTGTATTCTTGAACAGAAGCCTCCTAAGATTAACAAATTTGCACGTGAGGGCTTATCTGGCCTGTTTACAATAAAATATTTACAAAATGAATATTCACATTATAAAACAAAATATACAGTAACTACAGTACAGAAGCTAACTAATAAGTACAGAAACTATAATAAAAAAATAAATGATTGAATATTCTCACTGCAGTGAGAAAGGCAGGACTTAATACTGTAAGAGTGGAAGAGCTAAGGATATAGGAGGGTAGGTAGTTCCACAAGTAAGCTGGAGAAGAAGGAACGACTAAAGGTGACAAGGCTGTGGGAAGGGGCATCGAAGTCAGAAAATCGGGAGCGGGCGGTAGGAGTATGAACCGAGGAATATAGGGAGTGTGATAAACCACACCTATCAGAAGAAAATATGAGGAACGATGCCTGAGTGAATAGGAACTCAGGCTGGGGGGCAACCCCTTCTGCAACAGAAGAAAATCAACTTAGATCGACTATATAATAAATTAAATAACATTGATAATAGTAAAGAAAAATAAAATAGTAATAAGTGATAATAATGAAAATTATTTAAAACTTTGTAAACTATTATATAAGATCTATGGATGACAAATAAAAAATAATAAATACCTTTAAAATAAAGTAATACCAATAAAATTAATAGTAAATAAAGAAACAAGCACAAAAAAGAGAATGTTACACTGTAAGTTAATAAAGGAAAATTAATACACAAAAATATAAATTGATATACATTAAAATAATTTCTCTGGGTAAACAATTCACAAGAAACATACACATTGCAGCCAGGGAAAAGTCTGCAAAGGAAGAAGCCAGGAAACAAGCAGAGGGTTGGTAGGAGGAACAGATATGCACTGGTTAGCCAAACAAAGACATATCCTCCGAAAAGTTGATTCTATGAGTCTGTTAAGACTTTGTAAATTTTTAATGTGGTACATCTGTCTGCTCCCCACTTCATTGCCCCAAAAACTCTTAGTAGATTTAGTTTTCTATTGCATTTATCTTTTAATTGTCTAAAGTGTGGCTCCCAAGATTGCTAAATCATTCACGAATTGAAAAAGTTTAACCCATCGATGTATTGCTATTATAAAATCCTGAACCAATAAAAGGATTATCACACCTCACAACCTTCAGGGAGTCCATTTTTTTGTTCCTATTTATCCGAGGTTATGTTGCCTAAACTTACCCTAAATTCCTTAGAGATGAAAGGAGAACATTTTTTGTAGTCAAAAAAAGAAAATTGGCTAAAATTAAACTTTTCCATTAAATTTCATTGATGAGTCAACAATAGTTACAATCATTTTTGTTAAACACATATTTTATCAACAAGGCATTTAATTATGAAGAATGTACCCATTCATAATTTTAGTTGAATTTGTTTTATAATTAGTAACGCATATAATACATTTTAAGGGCGTAATAATCATGATGTTGATCGCCCTATAACCTGATCCTAATCCTAATCCTAATGCATTTTAATTTTAATTAGTAATGTATATAATGCTATACATTATATCCTGACTTGTATTTGTTACTGCAGGTGACATCAAAACCAGATCTATATCCACTAGTGATCAGCTTCTCAGAAAACGGAAAGACAGGAGGAAATTATCTTATGGTCCAATATTTTAGAAATTTTATCATGAGGCCTGTTGGTAAGTGTATTATTTTAATTCAATTATAATTTTCATTTTCCTCAATTTATTTATTTAGTATTGTATTTTTCCAATATTAGGAATTTGATTAGGAATTTGATTGATAGAACTCTCAGTCACCAAAACTTTAACCTATAAATGCCTAAATTTATAGGTTAAAGTTTTATAATAATTTATAANTTTTCTTCACTAATATAATTTTCAAGGCTATAAAAATCAATATGATAATTGTATTATTATTATATAAATTAATATAGTATTTTTATGTAACATAATAATTATCATTTCATATTTTTCATGCTGAACTTTTTATTAAACTTTGTATTTTTTATAAACAAGGAATTATCAAAATTCCTTCACAAGATAATTCCTTACAGTATTAAACACATCAATAATTATTTTTATTGAAATTCATTTTTTATTGATATTACACTGCAGGGGTGCATATTGTTTTGCATAAAAAGTGCATCAGTTTTACCTCATTTTCATAACATTCCATGTTTAACAAGTGTAGAAACAATGAAATTTTTCTAAGGCTGAAAGTTCATTTCTAGTTATTAAAAGGACTTATATATTTTTTTACTGTGTTAGCTTTAATTTAGTTCCATTAGCTTTCTGTATTAATCCCATTTTTATTGGTGGAGAATTTTTCTTGGGGTTTGGTCAAGGTTGATCCAAAAAATACAATATTAAAAAAATGTGTATTTTTTATTATTTGCCGATGTTACGGTTTTCATTAATTGTTGAATTACAATTTCGTAAGAAAACATGGGAAAAATATGAATTACATTATTATTACATACAATTTGACATAACTAAAAGTAATGTGATATCAAATACTGTGGAAAAACAATAACAAATGTGTAGAAAAGTCACCACATCTACCTATCTTGAAGGCAGGGGGGGAATGTCGTGTCACCTGGATCAAATGCTCATGGCTGAGATAAGGTTTGGAAATTAGGAAAACTTAAAATGGACACGTAAAGGATGGGGGTTGTGAGGCGGTAAGTACTAATAGAGAGGGTTGCCATACTACCAGGAAAAATAGGTAGGAATTATTTAGGGTTAGTAGTAATTAAGTAGAATAAGTAGAGGATCTAGGAGACAGTTGGATGGGTTGATTTAGGAGGAGGGCTGATAGTTTTCAGAATGTTGAATAAGTTGAAAAAATCCATCCATATTAGTTCTGTTGTTAACTAATTGTAATGTGAGTTAACATGTATGGCTCAGATAATAGGCGTTTGTATTTAAAAGGTTCAATGGAAAGAATAGTAATGTTTTCAAAGATAATGAATGGCGTTGTGGATGACGTGATTTTTGAGGAGTTTTATATTATTTTTTTTGCTGATGTCATTTTTATGATTGCTGATCCTAAGGTAATATGGTTTTCGGTTTGGCCAATGTATGACCCAAGGGATTCTATTGACAATATTGGTTTTGTGAGGGAGGGGTATGGAGTCTTTGAGTGTAAATAGATTTAATTTTATTATAAGTGGAAAAAGCAAGCTGAAGGTTAAGGAAAGTTTTACTAAGGAAATTTATAATTTCCTAACTCGTAAAATTATAAAATATGAAGAAGTTGTTCTTGATCAGCGCCCTGCTAAATGAAAAATTTAGCAGTGGATATACAAGATTGGAAAGTAAAAAGGGCTATAATGAACATTTATTGAAAAACCCTTCTGATATTTTATTGGACGATTGTCACCTGTGATGAAAAATGGGTTTACTAGTGAAATCCGAATACCCGCAAGCAATGGCTAAATTTCGGTCAAATTGCTCTTCAGGACTCTACAAGGGAGCAATTTAATAAATAAATAAAAAAAGAAAGAATAATGCCATCCATGATATGACAAAATTTGATAATTTTACGGATGTGGAAATTGAGGTTCAAGAGTTCTTTGACGGTCATCCCAAAGAATGGTGTCACCGAGGGATCGAGCAATTGGCTATTGGCTACCAGATGGCAGATAACAATGTATTATACTTTGAGTATTAATTTTATTTGTATTATTATATATAAATCTC